>CM035434.1:135543393-135688393 GCA_020310875.1 Ceratopteris richardii | reverse complement strand
ACCGATGCTTATACCGACGCAATGTTTTAACCGGACCCGAGAGAAAAAATTCAACATTTGCTCACGTTTTGAATGAAAGTCTGCTACTGTCGAGTTTGCACATGCGAACTACATTTTGAGCATATTGTGTACATCTCTCTCTTTCTCTCTCTCTCTCTCTATTTCTCTACACACACCTCTCTATTTCTCTACATCTAAAATTTTGGTAAGTATCGCACATACTACAGCACCCTTTCTCTTTCGTTGTGTTTTCCCTTTTCTAATTTCTCTTCTCTTTAGTTTTACAGGAGCTTTTTGGCATGAGTTCTTTGGAATTCGATGAAGGACAACATTAAGTGGACTTTGACGACAATGCTCCAAACATTAATTACATCGAGGTAAGTGATTGTTTTGTTTTTTATTGATATAAAATGAGATAGAGATAGAGAGAGAGAGAGAGATGAAAGAAAGAGAGAGATCTAGAGAAACATAAAGAGTGAGAGAGAGAGTGAAAGAGAGAGAGATGAAAGAGAGAAATAGAGAGTGAAAGAAAGAGATAGAGAGAGAGTGAAAGAGAGAGAGATATGAAATAGAAAGAGAATGAGATAGAGAGAGAGAGATGCATACATACATACACACACATATGCATACACATACTCACTTACATATTACATACACACATGCATATTACATACACACATGGATATTACATACACACTCACATACATATTACATACAAACATGCATATACATACACATACATATTACATACTCACATGCATATGCATACACACATATACATACATACATGCATATTACACACACACATGCATATTACATACACACATGCATATACATACACACACACATATGCATACTCATACTCACATACATCCATGTACACACACATATACATACATACATACATACATACATAGATACATACATGTACACACACATGTATACATACACACATGCATATGCATACATACATACACACATATTTGCATGTACACACACACATACATACATACACACATGCATATTACATACACATGCACACATATATACACACTCACATATGTATACACACACATGCATACATGCACATAAACATAGACACACATCACATATACATACACACATATACATATTTTAGGGTTAGGGTTTTAGGATTATGGTTTTTTACTGTTACAGGTATACACACAATACATGCACACATATACACATGCATACACACATCTCTTTCTCTCTCTCTCTCTCTTTGTCTCTCTCTCTCTCTGTCTCTCCCTACACACATATCTCTTTCTCTCTCTCTCTCTTTGTCTCTCTCTCTCTTTGTCTCTCTCTCTCTCTCTCTTTGTCTCTCTCTCTCTTTGTCTCTCTCTCTCTTTGTCTCTCTCTCTCTTTGTCTCTCTCTCTCTGTCTCTCTTTGTCTCTCTCTCTTTGTCTCTCTCTCTCTCTTTGTCTCTCTCTCTCTGTCTCTCTTTCTCTCTCTCTCTCTTTGTCTCTCTCTCTCTTTGTCTCTCTCTCTCTCTGTCTCTCTCTCTCTTTGTCTCTCTCTCTCTGTCTCTCTCTCGCATCTTGGTAAGTGATGTGCATACTCTTTCACTCTCTCTCTTTATCTATTCCATCATTTGGAGAAGAACAATTGAGCGAACATGTACGTGTTGAACATCATTTTCTTCTCAGAGGAGGATTTGCAAGGAGAAGCAAGATTTTTCAGATGCTTTATGTGTGTTAGGTATCAAGAATAATCTCTTATAAGTTTTGGCCTTAGCCAAGATTGGTTTGACTGTGAAATTTGTTGATGACAGATGTACAGCTCATGATCTATCAAATGGTGATATGATTATTGCTTTCGGCATTTTATCTCGTGGGCTATATAAGCTCATAGATTATTAAAAATTTGTGAATGATTTAGCATGTGTAGTACATGATTATCAGGCTATGGCAAATGCAAAGCTTTGGCATACATGCTTTGGTCATCTGAATTTTGTTACTTTGCTATGCCTGCAGAAATATGAAATGGTGTCCTATTTGTGGAAACTTGAGGCACCTAGTAAACATGTTTGTGAAGGTTGGATTTTGGCAAAATGCAACGTTCATTCTTCCCAAAAGATTGTTCAGTTCGGGCTTTTGAGAAATCGCAGCTTCTACATAGTGATGTTTGTGGTCCTATGCAGACACCTTTTTTTGGAAATTATCTTTACTTCATGACTTTCATTGATGATTTTTCCATGCATGCATCAGTATATCCAATCAAAACAAAGTCCGAAGTGTTCATGTGATTCACATAGTTTTTGGTTTTGGCTAAAAATATGTCACCATGTAAAATTGGCACCCTCCATTCTGATAGAGGAGGGGAATATATATCTTCTGATTTTAATGCATTCCTGGCTAAACATGGGATAAAACATCAGTGTACAATGCCATATACACCTCAAAAAATGGATTTTTTGAATGGAAGAATAGGTCACTCATGGAGATGGTGAGGTGTATGGTCAAGAGTGAGGCTTTACCACATAGTTTTTGGCTTGAGGTTTTCATGTGTGCAACATATCTACTTAACAGGTGTCCCACTAAAGTACTCTAGTCTATCACTCCATACAACGCTTGGCATGGTCACAAGCCATCTGTTGCTCATCTCTGTGTTTATGGTTGTATCGCATATGCATTAATGATTGAACAAACCATCGCAAGAAATTGGATGATAAAGTAGTAAAATGTATATTTGTTGGGTACAATTCAAAAAGCAAATGCTATCCTCTGTATCATCCACAAACTAAATGCATTTTGGTGAGTCGTTATATTGTTTTTGTGGTAGATGCTATTCAGCCTTTACTTTCATGTACGAAGGATAAAAATAACTACCGAATCATATCTCATGCAAAATGAAGACATGCTAAGAAAATGAAGCAACTAGTGGAACTACCACTACCTTCTATATGATAAGATATAAAACATTGACATACTAGTTTTTTATGATATATCAGGACCAAATAACATTTTGAGAGTTTCTCAATTCTTTTGCGGAACTCAAAGAGGAATAGAGACTCCAAATGTGAATTTACCTAAGAACTCAAATCATGATAAATAGATGTGTCCATCCTCATAGACAAATAGGCTAAGCATCTAAGCATCTAGCTGACCTCATCAATACTATGTGTGATCCTTTTTCAAGAACAAAGTAGGTATTGTTAAGTGCAAACTTTTCCTTTTTGTTTGTTCGCCAACTGCATCTGGACTTGCCATGGTCGGCATTATAGATATCATTTTGCGGAAAGATTCAATTTCTATGTCTTTTGTTGGACACACACACACATATATATATATACACACACACACACACACACACATATATATATATATATATATATATATATATATATATATATATATATATATATATATATATATATATATATATGTATGTATGTATGTATGTATGTATTTATCACAAATACGCTCCAAAAACATAGATACATAGAATTCCAATAAGATATAATAGGTCTAAATGTTATCTACAAACTGTCTATAGAGCCTAGGCAATAATTTCTAATTGTCGTTTTTGTGACCCAATGTCAAAACTTTATTCCATCATTTAGAGAAGAACAATTGAGCAAACATGTACGTGTTGAACATCATTTTCTTCTCAGAGGAGGATTGGCAAGGAGAAGCAAGATTTTTCATGATTTAGGCGTTTTTGGAAGATGCAATTGTAGATTGAATGTTTTGAGAAGCTTAAAGAGGGCAAGGCGACATTTGCAGCTTTGTTTTTGGACAGAAACGGATATGGATCAAAGTTTAAAAGCCTCTCAATCCAAGTCGAATTCACATTAGAAGCTTTGGAAATTAGAATGGAAGTGCACTTGTTTCATTTTGTCTTTTGGGTGGTTTTAAATGGAACATCGGGAGAAGGAAGTGTTAGATAGGTGATTCTACATTTATGCAAAGATCCATATCAATGCTCTTACTAGATATTTATCCGCACATTTGATGATGTAAGACTATCTTTTACATGTCACTCTAGCTTAAACGTTTTTTTCTTAATGGAGGTTTGGCAAGTGCCTACTCTTTCGAGCTTTAACTTTGAAACAACAACTATATAGATGAACGGGCATAGTACCCATGGGACCCCCATATCCCACAAATCACACGTTAGACAACATCACAATTGATTACAACTAGTTTGGACTGGCCAAAGCCATTACATATCCAGCCTAGAGGTTGAACACAAGACCTTTGCCTCAAGAGACTAGTGCTTAACCAAACCACCTATGAAACGTGAACTAGAAGATATTTCTCATTGCGATATATTACATCATAGCTCTAGTACATTGGCCATTGCAATTCACAATACTTGATAAACTCTCCATTTTTTACATTATGAAATTCCATGTAGTCAACATATTTTAATTTCTTTTTCGTTTCTTTATTTTACTTTGAAATAATCCATTTGCATAAAATAAAATCTGATTTTAGGAAACTTTTTCAAAACATAAATAATTTGTTAGGCTATGAATGTCTCAATCATTTCATCATTTAAGGTCTATTTTCTTTTATTTATCCCTTAAAATCCTCGCCCAAGTCTCGAAAATTCTTACTAATTTCAAGGTTTTTTTTATTGCGTTGCATTAGGTTCTTTTGGAAGGACCACCTTTTGGGCTGTCGAAAATCAGTTAATGCGAAAGCTTCGATTATTTAATCGAAGTTAACATTTCCACTATCTCCGTTTATTCGGTATTTCAGTGAAAAATGCCTCTCTTAAGAAAAAATTCATGATTCTATCCACGTACTAATGAATCATAGAAAAATGGAGCTCTAAGACATCTCTCTCTGAAAAAGTTTGGCTGCAGCCTTTCTCTGTTAGATGTGCTTGAGTTGATTGAAATTACAAGTGAAGCAGACTCAATGACTCAATGGTACCCCTTGTATCTCACGAAGCACAGGTAAGATGCATGTCGCGGTTAGGATTACCGAGCTCAAAAGCCCACTAGGCTAGATCTGGAAAAGGGATGGACCTAAAGCTCAATGAAGAGACTAGTTTGACTGCCAAAGATCAACATTGAACAACCCAAAAGCCAATCTTAGGGGAAGCACGAGGAAAACATGAACATCAAGGAGGACCCATGTCATATAGCATGATTCATTCCATCCTTACAAGGAGACATTCTTGATACCAATACAAGATTTATGTTGGACGGTAAAAAGCATGAGGGAACATCTCTTCCTTGAGTATCACAACCACACCATAGCTTTTGCAGTAGTATCACCCATACAAACCACCACTTTGAGCATCATAGCTCCTCCATGCAATTCTTGGACTATTGAACCAATACTGACATACTACTCAATGACTCTTTCAGAAGATCAGCCTTTAATGCAATTTCAACACTGGAAAAACAAGGAATCTCTTTTTTTTTTCTAGAAGATGGAGGTGTGCTATGTAGAGGTTGTGATTTGAACCTGACTACATACCCACTTTCAACCATTTGTCCAAGTGATACTAAATTATCTGTGATTGTCGATACATGCAACACATCCTTAAGACACTTTGCATTCTGATTTTCATCCAAAGGAACATCACCTATGTGTGTGATCCTATGCTCAGTGCCATCCCATATTTCTACATGCCATTGTGTACTTGGTTCCTACAAATCACAAAACATTTCTCTATTGCAACTCATTTGATTTGAACATCCACTATCGATGTAGCATTTGGTGTTTATGCCTTCTCTTCTATCATTTCTTTATCAGGAGGAAGGAGATAAGGAAGAGAGTTCTCACACACACACACAATCAAAGAGCAACACACACATAGATTGAGGCAAGGAAGAATGATCTTTTTATTCTTCTTCTTCTATTACATAAAGGGAATGTACAAGAATGACATAAAACAACAATAAAATAAGTGCAATATATAAATAATAGTACATAAGGAAAATCCTAATGTCCGTGAATGAGTGATCTGGCAAGAAACAAATGTGCCATCACTCGTAGTAGATAAATCTAATAAAGCTCAATCAAGTATCCCTCACATATACCAGTGTGGCCACTATACATATTAGAGAAATCAAAAAGTGATACGTGTCATCCTAGATCATCACATGTTGACCTTGATATCTCAACATTCCCCCTCAAGATCAAGGTTATGTCCTCTAATCCAAGCATCTTCGGAAACTTCTTAAGCTTCTCTACTCCAAGTAATTTAGTGAAAATATCATCGACCTGCTCATATATTATCACATAAACAAGATCAATATCACCTGCTCGTACCTTCTCTCTGATGAAGTGATAATGTACACCAATATGCTTTGTTATAGCATAAAAAATAGGAATTTGTGCTAATTGAATGCTACCAAGATTATCACAATAGATGATGATCGGCTTTTGCACTTCCACACCTAGCTGATTTGCATGTAGCATCTCTAGCCATGATGCTTTGTATCCTACCATTGCAGCACCTCTATAATCAACCTCTATTCTCGACAAAGTAATAGTGGGTTGCTTCTTGCTCCTCCATGTAATAGATTCACTCCCAAGCCAGAATAGAAAGCCACTACTAGATCTTCTATCTAGAATACTACCAACTGAATCTACATCGGTGTATTCATGAACCTCTAATTCTATACCAGCTTCATAAAAGAATGCATAATCCAAAGTAGCACTCACATAATGTAGAATGCGCCGGATAGCATCTAAATCTGGCTTCCTTGAAACCTTCATAAATTGACTTTCAAGTCCAATAAGGTAGCTTAGATCAGGCCTTGTAATTGTGAGAAATCAAACTTCCCACAATTTTCTTGTCATAGTAGCATTTTCCAATGCTTCACCTAATTTAGTATCCAACTTCAAATTGTGATCTAATGGCATAGAAATGCGCTTACAATCAGCCATGCCATACTTTTGAAGCATACTCAATGTACATTTTCTTTGTGACATCCACATACCTGTTTCTCTATGTATAAACTCAATGCCCTAGAAATAACACAACACACCAAGATCTTTCATGCCAAACTCTTGCATAAGGAGTTTCTTTACCTCTTTGATGCTTGCTTCATTGTCACCTCCTACAATCAAATCATCATCATAAATAGCCACAATTATGATGCCATCATCATCCTTCCTTGCATATGCATCAATGGTGGTTAAGTAGTCAATAATCCTTGGATGCCAAGCAGAAGGGGCTCGTTTAAGTCTATACAAAGCCTTTTGCAATCTATAAACATATTTTGGGTGCTTTGAATCTTCATGTCCTTGTGGCTAATCCATGTATACTTCTTCTTGTAACTCACCATGTAGGAAAGCATTCTTCACATCCATCTTATGCAAAGTCCATCCTTTTGTTGTGCCTAATGCAACAAGTGTTTTGCTAGTAGACATTTTAGCTATAGGGTTGAATGTTTCCTCATAATCAATGCCATATATTTGTGCATACCCTTTTGCTACCAACCATGTTTTGTATGTGCTTATGCTACCATCAGCATTGTGCTTTACCTTGTAAACCCACTTGCAGCCTATGGGTTTCTTTCCTTGTGGCAATGGAACTAGATTCCATGTATCCTTTCCATAAAGTGAAGCTGGGATATCTAAGTTTACACTACCACTTACGTAGGTTCGGTGGTATGGGACACTGGAGAAAGTTACAGAAGAATTGTTTCAAAAAGGTCAAATATTAGATGAGGAGATTGGTCATACAATTAAGCTAAAGAAAGAAATTGAAGCGATACAGAAGGAGCGCCATGATTTTTTCCAGACGATGCAGTTCCAGCAGCAAGAATTGGATTGAAGAGAAAAGCAACTTGGTATTCAGTAGGATCGTCTTTCCCGCATTGATGTAGAAATTGCTGCTTCGCAGAGATACAACCTTGGCCAACGATTTTTATCTACAAGAAGATTTTTTGTAGAATCAAAGTGAAGTTTTACTCATTTGGTAGAACCGCACATTCTCTAAGAGATTTTAGGGTCATTGAAACTAAAGATATCACGTACTTTTAAATTATCCTATGCTATGTATATTCAGGGCATCATTGATGATTCTTAGCTCTTAAAGAAAGAAATTGAAGCGATACAGAAGGAGCGCCATGATTTTTTCCACACGATGCAGTTCCAGCAGCAAGAATTGGATTGAAGAGAAAAGCAACTTGGTATTCAGCAGGATCGTCTTTCCCGCATTGATGTAGAAATTGTTGCTCCGTAGAGATACAACCTTGGCCAACTATTTTTATCAACAAGAAGATTTTTTGTAGAATCAAAGTGAATTTTTACTCATTTGGTAGAACCGCACATTCTCTAAGAGATTTTAGGGTCCTTGAAACTGAAGATATCACGTACTTTTAAATTATCCTATGCTATGTATATTCAGGGCATCATTGATGATTCTTAGCTCTTTTTTGTAATACATCAATTTTGGGCTCGAGTCCATCATGCGTGCCAGTGTTAGGTCACCGGAATGAAACTATAATTTCTGGAAAATGTAATGGGAAAACACGCACATCGAAAGGATGTAGCATAACATTGTAACCTTTTGATCATGAAAAAGCATGTAGAAGCCATGCGCAGAGAAGCACGACACCGGACTGTGAGTCTGGGCGGTGCACCTATGGATTGTTTTCGACGCAAGCTTTTACTTATTTTGGTGTATTGATCGTTTACTATTTTTGAGTATTGGGATATTTCGGTGATGTTATTTGCGTAATACTTTGCTGGTGAAGTTATAAGTTAATTGTTGTTGCACATCGATCATAGGTGGAGAAGTCGTATTATACTGTGTAATTGAGTAATATACTATGTCCCGATGAAGTACTTCGCTTAATGTGGAAAGTCTGGTGATAGGATTACTATTTGTAAGTTTGTTGGTGGATAATCAGAGTAAGATGATGAGTAGTTATGTGTAGTGAGTATTCATCTAGGAGAATAAACATAGGGCCTCTTTAATACAAACCCCTGACTATCCCAAGAACCCGGTAGTGGATTTATTCCAGTAGATAGTTAACCGATCTCACACACACATACTCACAATGAAAGAGGATCATACACAGAGATTGAGGCAAGGAAGAATGATCCTCTTCTTCTTCTTCTATTACATAAAGGGAATGCATAAGAATGGCCTAATATAATAAGACAAGTGCAATATATAAAGAATAGTACATAAGCAAAATCCTAAGTGAGCTAGCAAGAAGTAAATGTTCCATCACTCTTGATAGATAAATCTAGTAAATCTCAATGAAGTATCCTTGATATATACCAATCGTTCCACTATACATGTCAAAGAAATGAAAAAGTGATATGTGTCATCCTAGATCATCACATATTGAGCTTCATATCTCAACATTCTTTCCACCATGGCTAAGAGAATATCATTATTTTTATTTAGTTGAAATATTCGGATAGTTACCTTGATTCTTTTTATACCATCCTTGGATGTCCTTTCAGTAAGCGTCCCTTGCAAAGTGACCCGATTAGCCACAATCGTAGCACTCCTTTGTGTAGTCCCTTCCTTGATATTGATCTCCTCTTCCTCTATATCTTCCTCTACCCCTTGCTCCATAGCTTTGACTCACACCGTCTTGATCATTGCTTGTTCTTCTGCTACCTTTGCCTTGTCCACTGTGTCCACCTCTCTTTCCTTTGCATTTACCTGCATAAAGAACTTGTGCTTCATTGCCCTTTGAATGATCTCCATTGAGGTTCATTTCCATGGTCACCATGAGTGTGACTAATTGCTCAAAATCAAGTAAAAAGTTCCTCACATATACTTAAGTAGTGAATAACCTCCATGTTTCATCATCCCTCAACCCATTCAGTGTATGAGCTACCAAATAGTCATCATCAATGGACTTGCCTATTGATCATAATGCATCTCCAATCCCTTTAACCTTGAGGATATAATCATTGATACTGTTATTTGAAGTCTTTCTTGAGTTGTTCAACTCATTCTTGAGCTTAAACTTTCATGCCATCATGGAGGTGGAGTCCAATCTCTCCAAAGCCTCCCACATGTTCTTGGATGAGTCCAACTCTTGGATATGACCAACCATGTTAGCACAAATGTGTTGGCATAAGATGAATATGACTCTCCTATCTCTTTCAATCCACTTATTGACTTCCCTTTCGTGTGCTTGAGTGAATGGCTCTGCATATTGAGGTCTAGACTTAGCTCCAGTAACTAATCCCTATAGTCCCTTTCCCATGAGGAAACTCTTGACTAGGAATCTCCAGGGTTGGTAGTTTCCTTTCTCAAAGTTCTCTATTTGGGTAGCATACCCAACCATTTCTTAAGATTCTATGCTTCCTAAGCTTTTTTTTTAGTGTGATGGAATAGGCAAACTTCATAATTATTACCATCTTATAGCTTCCTCCCTTGATATGTATTGAGGTGCTTGCTACTAGCTTCAAAATCCACTTTTGAATACTTACATAGCTTTTTGGTATGCCAAAGGTCCTTTCCTAAGAGTTTTACCAGTTGAAATAGTTCTCTTACCTCCTTCAAGAGTCCAAAGTGCTTGGAAATGCTTTGATACCACTATAGGGGCAAAATTCAACACCCCTATGTAGCTTTGGAAGGTTTTGGGCCCTAACAGGTTGATTTCCATAGTGCTCATGAGTCACTATTTTGCCTCTAGTGTGAACTCTAGATGTGCAAAATCAATGCAAATTTTTTGAATAAGAGTAGAAACTTATAGCTATTGATAGCACTTTAAAACACGTGATTTTCGTACTTCCATAGGGAGAAGCAATCTCAAAGTTAGACTAGTTGTTGTTATTGTTGTCTGCCTATGTGTAGAGACACACCTTCACTATTTACAACCTCACTCACATATCACTTGGATTTTAGTGAGAAAATTCACATCACATTTAATAAAATCTCTAGGAAACCAAACTCAAGTACAATCACTTCAAATGGATATGGGAAGAAGGATTTATAGCCAAAATGATATAGTGCTAGAAACTAGCTCATTCGTTAGGGAGCTAGTGGGCAATGGCTAACTACATAGAAGAATAAGCTAACAAAATCACTTACTAAGCAAGGGGGCGGCATGTAGCAACTATTTTACATCCTATAATAACTCTAGGAAGAGAGTAGAGGTCATGGACCAATTTCATGACTTGGATTCATACATATATAGGTTGTCCAAAAGTGCTCCTACAAGTTTGCAAGAATCTCTCAATCAATCTCTTTAACATTTTTGTTAAACTATGATTTAGGAAAGTGGTTGAGGTCACTTGATACATGAAATTTTTGATATGAATCCTCTAAATAATAGGCCACTTGTCATTCATACCTCTGGGACTTTAGCTATGTTTTGGGTAAATATTCGGAATACCTTCACACAAGAACATACCGGACTACCAGACTGCCAAACCATCGGAACAAATTTTGGTGCCCATTAGAAAACATCGGAATAAAATTTGGTGACCATTGGAAAACATCGTAATAAATGCTGGTGACCACTAGACAATGTCAGAATAAATTTTGGTGACCATCCGAATACAGTTTGGCCATCTTTGAGGCTTGATTTTTAACAACTGCTTGTCCAAAATTGTGTAAGATCTCCTTGGTGTTGAGGACTAGTCTACTTTTTCTGAGTACCTACATGGATACTTACAAGTGGTTCAACCTCCTCACTTCACCCTTCCCATTGAAAGATAAAAGTGGCTATGTTTGCACACATAGCATACTCTTAGAGTTCTTTGTATTTAGGATTTTAACAAAACCAAAAATGAATTGATATTCAAACATGCACATACCTCATTCCTGGTCAGCAAGCAAAGTTAGGTATACACACTTTAAATTCATGTGTTTTTTTTCATTTTACATTCATTACACAAATCTTTTCACATTCACATTTGCACATTGTTGGACTTCTTTTTATACACCTCCATACATGAATTAGATCAACACAAAATGCATATCTCATGAGAAGACAAGATAGAAGAGATTCTTCAAGGAATTGCATTCTTATATTTAATTTCTTCTATTGTCTCTGTGTTAAATAGTATGGTGTCCAATTTTGAAGAACAACAGATCTAGAAGATTATCAATTTTATCAGATTAGATAGAAGGGAATTTAATGGATCAAATGCAACTTCATATTGTCTCTATTTTGATCAAATTGTAGACCAATATGGGTTACCTGGTGATAATAAGAGAGATACATTCCTTATAATTTCAAATCATTTTACATGAGAACATATTCGATTGAGAATAGCAGAAAATTCAACATGGGAAAAATTTAAGAGATTACTCTTAGTTGAATTTGCATATGAAGTCTATAGTAAACATAACAGGACAACATTCTTAAAATGGATAGAGTCTTCTAAAAGTGACATGCATATCATACAATTCCTAGCTGAATTTTTAGTACATATAATCAATTACCTCAAAGAGATAGGATGGAGTTAGAACCTAATAAGCTACAAATCTTCTTAGATATGCTTGAGGAGTCCCAACAAAAAGATTTAGAACCATGATGTGAAGTTGTAGATATGGTCACGGGGTGTATTGTTGATTGGTTGATAGTAAAGGCAAAGGTTCATCACATAGCACAATGATAAGAAAGGCATTTGAATCACATAAGTTAGGGGCCTAGGCCTGAAGTAGAGCGTACAAATCAAACTAGCAATGACCCTAAAATTTTTCAATTAGAATCTAAAGTAGATTCCCTTACCAAAAACATTGAAACATTGCTAACTCACATTGTTATTTCATAAACTATGTGAGGACAAGAAAGGAACCCCCAATTCAAGAAGCAATGAAAAGAACCTTTTAACCAATCAAGGCAATGTATATGGTATGATGAGCTAGACCACCCCTATTCGACATGTACATCTTTCTGAGAGGAAAAAGAGAGAAATTTAGTTTTGGAAATTGATAGAAAACTTTTCGTTTTTACCATGAAACGTCCTCTACGACGACATTTTGAGAATGGAGTTTTGAACAAGTTCTTTGTAGCTTCTACAAGCCAAACTTCCTACTCTTAAAACTTGGATCTTGATAAAAATGATGATCATTTTTGGACAAAATGCACGATGTTTTTTGGAAGGGTGAATTGATTGAACAGACGCTTAAACAATGTAGTGTTGGAGTTTGAGGTGTGTGGAAGCACATGAACAACACAAGGAAGAAGAAGAAGCTTGGAGCACAACACACAATACTCAATGTATTACCAAGAGATTATACAAAGATAAGTAACCCATTAGGGTTATAGGTGTATATATAACCCGAGGGAAAAACGTGCTTAAGAGGGAAATGTGCCATGATAGTCCTAGTGGGTTCACACACATCACTACTAAAATATATCAACAAATCCCCCCTGTGAGTGATGCGGTGAACAAGGAGCTGGAACTCATGTATACGGAAGTGCCAAGCTCTGTGGAATCAATCCACAAAAGGAAGTAAGCCCAAAGATTTGGGGAAAGCTTCAAACTTCTCCTTAGGTAGCGCCTTTGTATGTTCTTCTGTGTGTGCACATATGCCAAACTGATCTCGCCAGCAAAAAACCTCTCCTTGACATATTGATGGTGCAACGCAATGTGCTTAGTGTGAGCATGGAACAATGGACTCCTCACAACTGCCAATGGGCTCTTACTATTAGAGAAGATGGTGGTGGGAGAAGACTTAGCAACACCCAAATCATCTGTAAGGCATCTAAGCCAGACACACTCAATAGTCACTATGAAAGTTGCCCTATACTTAGCCTCACAACTAGTGTTGGCCACACTAGGCTGCTTCTTGTTCAACCAAGTTATGCATGAGCTACCAAGCATGAAGCAAAAACCACTTGAGGACACACAAGTGTCATAGCAACTAGCCTAGTCAGAGTTAGAAAAAGTATGTAAATCTAGAAGTAGTGACCCCACATGGGATAAAACAATATAAGTAGTTGGGTACATGTTGTGGAAGGACCTCCATAGCCTTCACAACAATCAACTAAGAAACTAACTACTAAACCAATCTAGGGAAGAGAGAGGCCTTTCCACCCAACCAACCCCTCCAATACATAGCTCCAAGTCCAAGGGGGTAAGTCCCTCTCAAGAGGACATGTATAGCTTCCATCACATGGGTCCCTAAGGTGTTCACATGGTTTCCAAGCTTATGAAATCACATGGCTTCTAAAAGAGGACTCTCCAAGCTCTCACGTACAAACCAACTGGCTAGGAGAAGCTTCCAATCAAGTCTAAGGTACTCAACCTTATAGAATCAACCCTAAGGTTCAAGACCCATCTAAAAGGGGTAAATTAACCATAAATCCCAAGGGTTTCACACCTAGAAACCTAAGGGTTCTACCCCTTAGACCCATGTAATTATACAACATCCCCCCCCCTTAAAAGCATTTCCTTCCTTTAAAATGAGTGGAGATATATACCTTGGGGTATTCCCCCATGCCCCATGATCAATCTCAAGCATCATGTCTTTCATCTCTCTAAGTTCACCTCTTAATTCAAAAGGGGAATTCTACCTTGACTAAATCTTAAAAGAGGAGAATCCATGTGTGGTCTAATTCCCTACCCCAATCATTCAAAGTCCCATCTAGTTTGCATACGAAAAAGAACTGAGTTGAATACAAAGTATGGAAAGAATGAAAAGGGTGGAGGACAACATCCTTGCATATTTGCTTGTTTAAGCCATGTGCCATCTAGCTCTCCATAGCTCAAACATGTGAATTAGGTGGATACAAAGTGACTTCAGCTAAATTACTACCTTGGTCCATTTTACACCACTTAGTAAAATGGGTGGATTTTCCTATTTAAAATTCGCCTCCAAACATAGAGGAATCTATTTTTATAATTCCTTTCCTAATCAATAGAGTGGTATAGGTGGATTATCTATCTAATTCTAAGAGCATATAACATCCTCTTTATCTTTAGAGAGAATAGCTTACCAAAACTGGGTTCAATGTTCTTTCAAAACTTTACGTAGTTTTGAGAATCCACTTTAAGGGACTAGAATCCATAGGGATTAATCTAACTATTGTAGATTCCAATTGATTGAAACCTATTTTACTAGTTCTTCCAAAAAGATTAAGATCTTTTTAACTACGTGCCAAGATGGGAACTCCTACTGTAAAAGATCGTGTTATCTTTAAGGTCATAAGTAGAAATAGATTATTCCAATCATTTCTTCAATGCTAAATCCTTATGGATCTTTAGTTGGATCTCAAAACGTAAAGGTCTTCTTGATCCTTCCAAAGTTATCTCCCTTATATTCTAGATCTATTAAAGATGTTCTATGTTGACATCATAATTAGATCTTTCCTATTCTTCAGTTAACTTGAATTATCCAATATCAAGAAGATGATCTTTCTAAGATTTCTTTCAAGCTTGGTCTAAGATCATTTTTATGCTCCTTGAGTTTCAAGTCATACATTGGGATGAAGCTTTTAGAGCTTCATCCTTTGGCGTTTACCTTCAAACTCAAAGAAGTTGATCCTCTTCTTATTTCTAACTCTCTATGAGAGATGGATCCTTTCATATTTTGTTGGTAGAATTATTTTTCCCTTTGAGAGGATAATTGAAGAAGATGCATATTCCTAGATATTATCTTCCTGACATATTCCTTTGGATCATGAGTCCCTTTTTCTTTTTGCTATCAAGAAAAAGTACTCAATGGGAATCAGTACCCACCATCCCATACCCGTGGGTTCTTCATCCAATCCACATAACTATGTCTCTATAGCTTCTCACCTTCTATGTCCTTTTTAATGCTCTTCATTTTCTACCAACCATGGTACCAAATTATGAGAGCAAGGACTAAGGTGCTTAGATACACTAGTAATCTTATTTAAATATTACCATTTAATGTGGTGTGACTCATCTTATCAAACTTAAAGTTTGACTTGATCTATGCTCTACTTAGGTCTTTTGGATTTTCTTTTCTTCTTTAGCCAAAATAAGAGATATGACTAGGTCTTTCTCCATTAGATCCCTTTTCTAAATCTTGTGTTCAATATTTTACCCATGGGTTTTATTTGGGGATTTGACTTTTATGCTTCATTTAAGAAACCAATTTTCTTAAGTCTCAACTATTGGAATCCACAACTTAATTTTCCGTTACCCCATGAAGCATTAATAAATCTTCATGCTTTACAACTCACCCTACTTCTTTTCCTAACCCACTTAGGATTTGTACAATCCTTATGGTATATAAAAGTCTTGTCTTGTATTGAGATTCTTTGATAACCTCCAGTCCTTGAGAACATCTAGGTTGGAAGATGTAATGACACGTGTGAAGCACTAGAATGTGCGGATGTAGTTCAACTTTATCTATTCTTGCTTATCTTGTACTTTGCAAAACCTTATTTGGTCATGTTTAGAGCATAAGGCATAGGTTCTTAGAGACTTTCTCCCCTCCTTAGGAGTTTTTGTCCTCGAAAAATACCTAATGGTATAATGAAAATTGTGATCTTTCAATAGAATTTGAATGAATAATAAGTTGTAATCCAGACTTGATTCAAGTAATTCCAGGAGAATAAAATTCATTTTAAACACTGCTCCCTGTAGGGTAATGTGTATGTCATGCATCAAGCCCACTGGATGTACCCTAGATTGATTAGCCATTCTTACAAAGAACTAGACAGGTTCAATCTCAGTCCATCCCAACTTCTTACAAAGTGCGGTTGTAGCAATATTAACCCATGAGCCTCCGTCAATTAATGCTTGTGTAATTTTGTGGTTTCTATACCATACCGTGATTAAAGGAACAGCATGGTCACTATAGAATCAATTTCCAGGCTGATGGTTGTTGTAGCAGGTGTACATGACGATCTAGGAATAATTTGTTGCTCAAATTGTTGTCAAATACCGGGGACCAATGCCAAAAGTTGCCCCAAAGGGATCGTAATGCATACTTTTGATAAAGTATTCCACATAGAATCAAAATTTGATGTACCCGGTATCAAGTCTGGTGTGTCCCCTGACGGTAATTGGACCAGATGCCTCTCTTCCCGTGGGGTATTCTGTACTATTTGTTGGACCACTGGTACAGGATTGGGAAAAAGAGTTGGTTCTTGACTTGATCACATGCTATCTTTAGTAAACATTCTTTGTTCTTCATGAATGCCTAGTTCAAAAATCTCAGCAACAAGGTGCAACTTCTTACCAGACCGTGTTTGAACTGTTGTCGCTTGTGTATCTACTACTGAGATGTATACCATATTTGCCATTGGACGTTATCGTTCTTTTCTTCGCTTATCATATTCGGATGCTTTTTTACAATATCTACAGATATGTCCAATTTCTCCACAAAAGTGGCATCTTGGTGGTGGGAAAGATCCTTCACCGGATCGTCCCGAATTCCACCGAGGCTATCCAGAATTGTTTGTTCCAGGTCCTCTTTAATTTTTGTAAGTTTGATAAGATGTATTTCTCAAATGTGGTGGTACATAGTGGGCGGACGATTGTCCCTGCTCCTGTATTTTGGCATTTACGATTAGTCTAGTCTGTACTTTGGCATTTTGATTTAGTGCACAAGCTAAAGTAGGATGGCCCGGGTTCTTACATTTGGTGCAATATACTTGTTTCAATGGGTCATTGTTCATACTCTTAGAAGCTTCTAACCAATCCACATCTTTGGTAAAACCACCAACCTTATGTTCCAACTCTAATGCCATAGCAATCACTACATCCAAGGTCATACCGCCCACACATCGAATAATCATAACTTGTTTCAGTTGGGGGTTTACTTCATTAATAAACCATGGGGTAATCACATCATCTGGTAGCTTAGCATGCACTGGCGGCAGTTGCGGTAGATGGGTGCGAAATAATGTTGCATACTCTTGCCCACTCTCATGTCGTTTCTGTCTATTGTTTTGTAAATAATCAAAGATTTCAGCCGTATTTTTCTTTAATCAAAAATGTTGTAAAAAGACATTCTTAACATCATCGTATTGACTGAAATGATTAATATCATATTCAGTTTACCAGGGAGCAGCTTCATTAACAAGAGTAGATTGAAACATTATAGCCTTATATGCCGGATCTGCTGGATAGTTGAGTATAGCATAATTAATTTCGAAAGTACGAACATGAGCATCAGGGTCATCACTTGGAAATCCTCGAAATTCAGTATACATGACTCCGGCAAGTATCGATCGTGGAGGTATGACCTGATGGTGCTGGTGTTGGTGTTGTTGCTGTTGTTGTTGTTGTTGTTGTGTACTACTCATGTCGTCCAAATCAAGAGGAAGTGTCAACTCGGAATTACTTGAACATATTGATTCTGACTACTATTGTGCCACGTAGTTGCTTTGCAAAATTTTTGTTCGTATGGTATTAGTGAGTGGATCACACACATCTGAATTCAACTACCATTCCTCGCATTTTGTGTCTAAGATGACCTTTTCACTAGAACTTTCACCCACAAATGTACTAGTACCACCGGAATTAGAACAAAAAATTGGGTTATTACCGAAATTCACCAAACTATCACCAGAATCTTTCAACAGATGAGATTGGTTGAAATTCTAGTATACTCTGTAGTCTTTGAACAAGAAAATACTAGGGTGCCACTCCACTAGTCTGTGTATCACGCTTTCCTTCAGACGATTGTCCTTCACCACTACCACCGGAGGGTGTTCCCAATGCACTAGTAACTTTCCAAGGATGCTGATCACTTTGGTACTTCGGGTAAGATTCATCAAAATGCGTGACATGCATATATCATAGAATTCTTTCTTTCTTCCAGCCTTAATTTGCCATCAAACTGGCTATTCCATGCCTTATGGCCGGCACTAGTGTTAACTGTCTATTGAAATAAATCCACTATTGGGTTCTTGGGATGGTCAGGGGTTTGTATTATAGAGTCCCTATGTTTATTTTCCCAGATGAATACTCACTACACAGAACTACTCATCATCTTACTCTAATTATCCACCAACAAACTTATAAATAGTAATCCTATCACCAAACTTTCCACATCAAGCAAAATAGTTCACAGCGACACAGTATATTACTCAATTACACAATATAACAGGACTTCTCCACCTTCGATCGATGCGCAACCACAATTAACTTATAACTTCACTAGCAAAGTATTATGCAGATTACATCATGGGAATAACTCAACACTCAAAAACAGTAAATGATCAATACACCAGGATAAGTAAAAGCTTGTGCCAAAAAAATCCATAGGTGCATCAACCAAACTCAGAGTCCGACATCGTGCTTCTTTGTGCATCACTTCCGTGCGCTTTTTCATTATCAAAACGTTACAATGTTACACTACATCCTTTCGATGTGTGTCCTTTCCAATTACATTTTCCAATAATTACAATTTCATTCTAGCGGCCTAATATCTCTCTTCCTTATCTCCTTCCTCGTGACATGGTATTAGAGCCACTATGGTTGTAGAGAGCTCATGGAGAAGGCTGATGCTCAAGAATACACGAGAAGGCATGGGGAAAGCGCGATTCACAAAAGACCTTAGATTGCTCAAACAAATTGGCATGAAGGTAGAAGGTGTCAAAATATTTTCACGAGATATCCCTTTAGGGTCAGTTTTTTTTTTAGATTTCTATTTGGGGCCCATCTGAACCTCTCTTTCAAGCCTGCAAGGTGGATACTAGAGAAAAACCAGGTCAATTGACAAAATTGTAACTTACATCCTCTTCGAAAACACTATCCATAATTTCAAGTGATTTCGAGTACTGTTGATACATGAAAATTGTGTTTTTTTGAGATTGAACTGTCACGTCAAGTGTGACAATGTTCAAGCAAAAGTACTACTTTTAGTGATTTTATCGTGTTGTGAACTGCTAGAAAAATAGCAAGTGCAGTACATAGTGCATTTCTTTGCACTTCTCGCATGCCTATAAGGTCTATTTGAGTCTCCATAAGCTCAAGGGGTGGTCTTGTGCCACTTGGATGGACCAAAGCTTGTCGCTTCAAAAACGCACTTTTCTACCTCTTACAGGCTTCTCCAAGTTCTTTCAATGGTACCATAGCTAGATCAAGAGGGGTGACGGATTTCCATCAATGATCAAGAAGCTTGATCAACACAACTATGTAGCTTGGCAAATCAGAATGGAGGCTTATTTGCAAGGTAGAAATCTTTATGGAATTATAGCAAGTGATGAAGCTATGCCTATTCCAAGATCCAAAGGACGACCTACATAAGAGGAGACTAATAAGCTCACACTTTGGTGCACAAGGGATGCTGGCAAGGTCATACATACTAAATTATATCTCTAACTTTCTATTAACACATATTAGAGGATGCAAGACATCTCGACACACTTGGGATGCCCTCGAGACTTTCTTTTCTGCTAGTACCAAAGCAAGAAAGATCATCTTTGGAACGAGTTCAACCAAATGAAGAAGACACCTAAACAAACCATCACAGAGTTTGTTACCAAGGTCAAGGAGGTTGCGGATGAGTTAGCATCTATTGGAGCTGATTGAAGAAGAGGCTATCATGAGGAAAATTCCCAACAGCATTCAAAGTGATAAGCAATGTCAATCCTTCATCACGGCTTATGATCTCATCACAGATGTGCAAACTCCAGATTTCAACATCTTTCTTGGACAATGCTTCAACCAAGAAGCCAACAATAGCCTAAAGGAAGATAAATCCTATCATGGTAGTTCAACTAGTGCTCGATATGTGGATAAGAAGGATAAGAAGCAGAAAAGCAAAAAGAAGGAAGAAGATGAAGAAGAGACTTCCCAAGCCAACTTCGCAAGCAAAAGCAAGTGGAAAGGGAAGAAGAAAGGACCAAAGCAAGACAAATCCAAAGGTCAGAATGTTCAGCCTTGTGCCATATGCGATAAGACCAACCACACCACTCAAAATTGCTCGTTCAATGGGAAGAACCAGAAAGGAGCGGAAGAGGTGGATATGGTAGCAATAGAGGCAGAGGTGGACACAAATGCAACAATATCAATAGAGGCTATAATAGAAGGGACTACAATAATTATTTGAAAGATCAACCCCATGAAGACTCATTGCTTCTCATGAATCTAAGCCACAAAGAAGGTAAAGAAGATGATCATTTGTTCTACACAGATTTAGGATGTTCGAATCATGTTGCATGCAACATTGCTCTTCTATCTGATTTGGAAAGTCAAAAGCATAGACATGAAATGCAAATAGGGGATGACAGAAAGCACAATGTGGAGAAGATTGGTAATGTCAAAGCTTTGAATGGCATGACAAACATTCTGACTAAGGCTCTCTATGTACCCACTATCATTAAAAACCTAATAAGTGTAGGCCAAATAGTTGAAAAAGGCTTGCAAGTTAGGTTCATCCAACATCGAGCTTTTGTGGAAGATCCATGTCAAGGCTTCAAGAAGATATCGAGAGGTGAGAAGCATGGTAGGCTCTTTACTTTTGAAGTAGGAGAAACCAGGAACATAGCTCTATTCACTTTTGGGTCTTGTAATAGGCCTCTTTTCTAGTGAAATAATTCATTTTGAACTTTCTGAATTTCATTGTGGGGATAATGCTTAGAACAAATAATTAGGTCATTTTATGCATGTAGGAAAAATTTTGGGTTGACAAGTTTCATATTCTCTCTCTAGACCTTAATTGCATCATGTTTTCCAGTGGGATTTTGAAGGTGAAGATGAAAGAATTAAGGAAAAATCTGTATGAGGGAAAGGTAGAGCAAGTAGAAGAGAATAAAAGTGCCTGTGTGAGATTTTTGTGAATCATGTTCTAAGTACCTCGTTCAGGGTCCTACATTTAGTTCATTGTAAGAAAATGCCTTGATTTTACTCTCTCTCTAGAATTTTAAACCTTGCAGAGCTCAAAAGTGGCATTTGGAGGTGGATTTGGACCTCGGACGTCTCTAACACTATTGTGCAGATTGAAAAATTGAATAAAAGTGTCTCTCACAAGCTTAACCTAATTCCTCATTGTTTTTGAGTTACAGGGCTTGTCTAATTCTATTCGAATCCATGATTCTCATGCTCACATGTCACCATGTCTAATTATGTATGTTTTCGGATATGTCTTCTTGGTGTTTTTCTGTTATTTTTGACAGGTATGCTAAAGAAAGGAAGTACACTACGATCACATGGCTTTTTGCGAAAGTTTTGGAGAAACTCGACTTTTTCTAAATTTGGTGGATCGCACACTTCTTTGGGGAGCACGGCTGCGATCAAACAAAAGATAAGAAGGCCTGCGCATCAACACAGAGGACACACAGAAATTTGAGAATTACCTTGCGAGTGAGAGTGTGATTGAGAGTGAGAGTGTGATTGAGAGTGCGAGTGAGAATGCGATTGTGATAGCTCGGGGGTGGTCGGGAGGTAGAGGCTTCGTCAAGAAGCTATTTTCCAAAGCTATTGTAACCATTGATTCACATCTATAATATCAGAATTCTTCCTTCTCTGTGTCATATTTGTTCTACTCTTCCGCATCAGATTTTCTTTTACCTTGTGCAATCTCTGTGTTCTTATCTCCACTGTTATTTCTGAGTAATCGAAAGATTTTGATTGGGGATAGATTGTGATTGAGGAAACGCTACAGGTCTCAAGCCCTACATGAGCTTGAAGTGTGGCATAAGAGACTTGCTCATGTGAATGAAAGAACCTTGAAGGATATATGCAGGGATCAAAGTGTTCTAGGACTTCCGAACATATCAAAGCAACACATGATCAACAAGTGTGATGCATATCAGATTGGGAAGGCACAAGGACAACCATTCAACCACAAAGTCTACATTCACAACATCTTATTGGACCTAGTACATACAGATGTATGGGGACCAAGTCAAGAACCTTCATTGGCAAGATCAAGGTATTACATTTCATTTATTGACTACCATAGTAGATGGACGGTTCTATACTTCATCAAGAGTAAGAATGAAGTGTTTGATTCCTTCAAAAAGTATCTAGCACATGTGGATAATCATACAGGTAGATCACTCAAAAAACTCAGATCTGATGGAGGGGGAGAATACTTCTCCAAAGAGTTTGATGAGTTCTTGCAAGATAAAGGTATCAAAAGGGAACTAACTACCAGGTACTCTCCTCAACTAATTGGAATCATGGAGAGGAGAAACAAGACATTGGTTGGATCGGCCAGAACAATGCTTGAAGAGAAGAAGTTGCCACATTATCTATGGGGCAAAAGCTATTTCAACTATTGTGTACCTTGTCAATAGACTGCCATCCAAATCACTTCAAGGTATGACTCCTTATCAAGCATGGCATGGAAGAAAACCTAGTCTTGGACATTGCACGGTTTTTTGGTTGTTTAGCTTATGTTCATGTACCATTACAAAGTACCATTACAAATAAGAGTTAAGCTAGATGAAAGGGCAACAAAGGTAGTGTTTATTTTATATGTTTCAACTCAGATGGGTTGCAGGTTCTATGATCCTTCAACCAAGGAATTCACTACAAGTAGAGATGTTGAGTTTGAAGAACACATTCTTGGTATGATGAAGACAAAAAAAAGGTCACTCTACCATATGATCTTGATTCTCATTCTCATCAATTACGAAGCAAGCATGATACAAAGGTCCAGGATCCAAGAAGTGATACAGACGATGACCAAGATGAAAGGAAAAGGATTAAAACCTATGGAAGTCAAGTGGCAAATAAAAGATGCAAGGGATTGGAGAATGCTCAAAACAAGCACCTAGAAGATCAGCAAGAGAGAAGAAACAACCAGAAAGGTATGGATATGATTCCACATTTGTTACAAAGCATTCAATCTACTTGGCAAAAGACTCTATTTAAGAGGAACCCTCAACCTATGAAGATGCAAAGGGAAACCCTAAATGGGAAAACGCCATGAAAGAAGAAATAGATGCATTGAAGGAGATGGACACTTGGGGTTTGGTTCCAATGTCACCAAATAAAAAAGGTAATTGGTTGCAGATGGGTATATAAAGTTAAACAAAATTCAGATGGATCAATTTGCAGGTACAAGGCAAGATTAGTTTCGAAAGGATGTTCACAAACGCATGGTCTAGACTATGAGGAAACATTCTCACTAGTTGCAAGATGACTACAACCAGGACATTGATAAGTGTAGTGCCGGAGTGCGTAGTCAATTCATGCACTCACGGAGAAGTCCACACGTGGATGCAGCTAAGAGAGTACTTAAGTATCTCAAAGGTACAATCAATGAAGGTATATTATATCCTTACTCTTCAAATTTGGATATCAAATTCTATTTAGATGTAGATTGGGCACGAGCTAAGGATGATAGAAGAAGTACTTCTAGTTACTTAGCATTTGCAGGTTCAAAGCTAGTGTCATGGAGTTGCAAGAAGCAACCAACAGTTGCTTTATCCTCGATTAAAGCAGAGTAGAGAGGTTTGACCATAGCAACTCAAGAGGCAATATGGTTAAAGGCATTGCATATTGTTTTGGGACTTGTGAGTTCCAAACCTCGCATATTTGGAGATAATGTAAGTTCCATGCATTTAGCGGCAAACCCTATTTTCCATGCAAGAACCGAACACATAGAGGTTCATTACCACTTCATTAGAGCGAAGCTCATGGCAAAGGAGATTGACATTTCATTTGTTCCTACTAAAAAGAAAGTAGTCGATATGATGAGAGAGGCACTTGATGGAATAAAGCTTTGTAGATTCAAAGCTATGGCAGGTATTCAACCTATCATAAAATGAAGACTCAAGCATACTTTAGCTTGAGGGGGAGTTGTTGGAACATCAAGCTTACACTATGCTTAAGGTGGATTTGATCTACATCAAAAACTTTCACTTGGATTACGACAAAAGAATATCCGTTGGAGATTTCTTTTAGCTATGCTCATTTAATGTTTTTTTTTGAGAGATTTTTGATGGTTCATTTGCCCTTGAAAAATCCTTGAGCTTTACACATGTAAAAGTAGAAAAAGAGAGCACAAATCCCACAAATTTGTGGTGGTTGAGTTGTAATCAATCAAGCAATCAATCACCTAAAAGTAGATCAAACTAGATCTTCACTTTTCCTAAATTGTAGGACAGTGAATTGATTCCCTCGAACAACCATTCCCACCTTCATTTGAATTCAAAATCCACTTGTAGAAGTCGTGGAATACTCCTAGAGTCTATATAAATACTTCAAATCACTTGTACAATACATGGAGGCAATATACATACACTTGTGACCATCATTGTCTTGCTCCTTTAATTTTTTGCATCATCTTCTTCGCCAATAGTAATCTTGCAGAGGTTGTTGCTCTCTCTGCAGAGCTCCAAATTGAGTGCAAGATGGATGATTGGAAAGGTATTAGTGTCTAGTTTATGCCTTTAGATTTGCATAGCATTGAGTTTTGTAGATTCGAAGAAATTGCAGTTTTTCTATCTTGGGGTCAACCTCTACATATTCCTAAATAATAGGAGGTACCATCGTTGAGTGTCTGATTCATTCCTATAGCATATTTTTCTTATTCCTTATAATGATGTTAATTATATACACTAAACACTATGTGTATCACTCTCATAAAAGGATTTTGTATAATTGTAATCACCTTGGTTGCTATGGGCATTTGAAGTTCATTGTCTCTTCCATAGATAGTAAGTTTTTTTAGCAAGTCAACACACGAACCTATCTGTTTTGTATCGACTCTTTCTCCTTGGTGCTTTAAAGTACATAGTGCATTTCTTTGCACTTATCACATGCCTATAAGTTCTATTTGAGTCTCCATAAGCTCAAGGGCTAGTCTTGTGCCTGTTGGCTGGACCAAACTTCATCGCTTCAAAACTCACTTTTCTACCCCCTACAGGCTTCTCTAGGTTCTTTCAGAATACATCGAAGGAGAGAACAAAAATGCTCCGCAATTACCAAAGAGGAATCAGACTGCCTACTAATTAAGAGCATATGAGGAATGGAATCAAAGGGCAAGAAAGGTAATGTATTGGCTATCTATTAGCATACAAGATAGCATGTTTGTGCACATACATGATGCTAAGTCTTTAAAAGAGGTTTGGAATAGTTTGGTCACATTGTATGAGACCAATACATAAGGCATGGAAATTGCAACTCAAGACTTGGTTGCACACAATGGAGAAAAAGGAATGTTTGTAAGTGACAACACCCTAAAAATCAAACGCATACGTGAGTCACTTGCATCTATTGGTGTGAATGTAGATGATGATGATAAGGTGTACCTGAGAGGTTATATCACAAGTGAAGAAGAAAAACCAGAATTCAAAGGGCATTTTAAACTCTTAGTCATGCCTTTTGGATTACCCCTACTATGTGCATGAATCTGATGAGCATAATCCCAACTCCGTACTTAGGAAAATCTGTAATTGATTTCTTTGATGACATTCTTGTCTATAGTCAAGATACAAATTCCCATTTGGAGCATTTGGAAAAGATTTTCCAAGTTGTAAGAGAGAAAAATATGTATGGCAAGGAAGCTAAGAGTGATTTTTTTCAACAAAAATCAAATATTCCAATGCGAAGCATAACTCTTGCTCATGTCACAATGAAATTATAACTTACCAAGTCTTAGTTGTAATTTCAACTTGACAAGACTAGTCTAACAAATTGACTTTCTCAAATATTCCTTGATTTACATATACTCTAAAAGATTGTTTTTATGTCAGTTAATAATAGAGATAGTTTATATGTGAACTAGATATTATCTTTCTTGACACAATGAGTAATAGGAACAAAGAATAGTTGACTTGCCAGCCAAATCTTTATCTTGAAGTAGATGGTAATGCCATTTTACCATTTTGAATAGCCCTTTGCTTCTAGGACTTTAGAAAATGGTATTTAGGGTTTATAAGAACCCTTGAGTTTTATCTTCTCCTCAATATTTTCATTTGCTTGGAAGAAAAATGGAAAGCTTTGAATAGTTCTTTAGTTCTCTCAAACAAAGAACTTTCTTCAAAAGAAGAACCAATACTTCCATCTTCCAAAACTACGGATTCTCTTATATCATATTTTCTCTTTCTTAGAGCTTTCAGAGTAGGTGCTTTAAGTTACCATGTAAGAGAGAAGATTTTGTACTACCACCTTAAGTCTATGGCCTTGTTGATCAGGCATGCCATGAGCTTTTATGGAATTTAAAATTTCATAAGAGGGATTTTAAGGTTAAGGTATTTTCAAGAAGTTAGGATTATTTGTCTTTTAATTACTAAGCCAAACATAAAGGAATTAAATGGCTTATAGTGGCTAATTGGCCTCATCACCATTCTTCCTAGAAACTAGTAAAATTAATTCCTACTTAAGCTTAACTTCAGGAATTTAATTTCTCTCTCTCTCTCTCTCTCTCTCTCTCTCTCTCTCTCTCTCTCTCTCTCTCTCTCTCTCTCTCTCTCTCTCTCTCTCTCTCTCTCTCTCTCTCTCTCTCTCTCTCTCTCTCTCTCTCTCTCTCTCTCTCTCTCTCTCTCTCTCTCTCTCTCTCTCTCTCTCTCTCTCTCTCTCTCTCTCTCTCAACTCAAATACCCATGTAATATGTTCCATGTGCATAGTTCTTGCCAAACATTTACACCTTTATTGGAAAAGGTGTAGCATGCATAAGGTTCAGAAGTTGAACCTCTCCTTAAAGCATGCAATAAGTCCCAAGTTGGAACTTTTGCTCGCCCATAGGATGGTGCAAAATTGCCATGCAAATTTGTATATGCAAGTTGCATTATTGCATTAGATGCATTCTTCCTAACCCTCACCATTTTTATGCTCATCCCATCTTTCTTTTCAAAGCAATGAACTAGATGCATAGTGCAACTTATTTCCATGACTAATTGAGGCTATGTGACCAAGAAAATTGGGCCACCTCAATTTATGCATCCACCTTTGAGCTCATTTCTAATACAACATGTAGTGCATGCTTCATAGTTTGAAAGGAAAAGAAAAGAGGGAAAATACTTATCTGGAAATTAAATTTTGCCCATCCCTCAATTTTGTTTGAGTATTCTCACGATGATGAAGTAGGCTTGGGCTATGCCATCTCGTCCATCGTTGAATTCCTTCTTGGGCATTTTGATACTTACATGTGCCCATATGTGTGCATTTACTTCTAGAATATGCATTTATTCTATCTATGCATATTAAGTGATATAATCTCTTTATGCTATGCTCACCAAAAAGAATCATACAACCATATTTTTTGCTTAAAAAGATATATGCCCCCACCATCAAGCAAATAATGTATGGCATTTCCTAAAAATTAAATTGGAAATGTACTTATCTTAGTCTTCCCTTTTTTTGCTTTCTCCTTAAAAGGAGCCTTTTATAACTCTATGGTGGCCCCTAAAGTTTAAATGGATTCCCTCCTTATTTTGTAGCTTCCTTAATGATTTTAAAGTTTTCAAAAGAACATTTAGGATGATCATATCCATCGAACTAAATGTCTTTATTCATGCATGAACATAAAAGAAGCTAGCCATTCTTTAATCTCTCTTCGTGCATTTCTCTTCACAATTCAAATGATGAATTATTTCAATGATGGAGATAATAATCCCTTCAAGCGTTCCTTCTCTTATCTTTGATGTCATTCAAGGCAGCTTCCTATTTTAATGCCCTAAAGAAGAGTTATCTCTCTTTCTTTAATGCTCAAAATTCCATTTTCCATGGTTCATTCAAGTATGATTTCATAACGTGGGAAGCTCTTGGCTATCACACCAAGAAAAAAAAGAGAGAGGTAAACTTAACGTAAGTTATTGGAAAGAACAAAACTGTGCACTAAAAGTTTGAGAAGATATGTTCTATATTTAATGGCATAAACGAAGGAAATAAAAAAGTTCTAGAATTTTATGCATTCAAATCGCAGGTAAACCAAAACCTTCTCTCTCTCATGGGAGGCTAATGCCGAACTTTTCTTTATTGAATTCAAGTTCGGGAGAGTAGGCTAATGCCGAACTTCCTTTAAAAAAAAAAAAAAAACTTCTCTCATGCGTAGTGTGCACATTAATCAATATGCATTGTTATTTTTAAACGAGGTTACATATCGGATTCTGAAATGTTTGTTACCGTGTAGCACTCTTCATATCCCACACAACGCGTGGGTAGGCGGATAACTTGGTGGAATTCTCCCACATGGCAATATCATAAACAGGCGTACCACTTCATATAGCGCACGGATAACCATCATCTTTATGCATGAACCGAGAGAGGCGAGTAGTGATCCACTCTTATTCAGACTTTGAGGGCTTCCTCCTCGGCTGCCCATCAAATGGTTGAGAGGGGCCCTTGAGGCCAGTGCCCTCCCCACTATAGAGGGAGGGGGGGCCATATCCTCTTTCCTTTTGCGAGACAGAAATACCTTCGAAAGAAGACTGTCGTGATGATGCTTCCATTCCAAAGCTTAACATCGAGCAAAATCAAAATGGAGATAATAGAAACCAGCTACCACTGTTGTGGAAGGACCTCCATAGCCTTCACAACAATCAACTAATAAACTAACTACTCTACCACTCTAGGGAAGAGAGATGCCTTTCCACCCAACCAACCCCTCCAATATATAGCTTCAAGTCCAAGGGGATAAGTCCTTCTGAAGAGGACATGTGTACCTTCCATCACATGGGTACCTAAAGTGTTCACATGGTTTCCAAGCTTAGGAAATCACATGAAGTCACATGGCTTCTAAAAGAAGACTCTCCAAGCTCTCATGGAAGGACCTCCATAGCCTTCACAACAATCAACTAATAAACTAACTACTCTACCACTCTAGGGAAGAGAGATGCCTTTCCACCCAACCAACCCCTCCAATATATAGCTTCAAGTCCAAGGGGATAAGTCCTTCTGAAGAGGACATGTGTACCTTCCATCACATGGGTACCTAAAGTGTTCACATGGTTTCCAAGCTTAGGAAATCACATGAAGTCACATGGCTTCTAAAAGAAGACTCTCCAAGCTCTCACGTACAAACCAACTAGCTAGGAGAAGCTTCCAATCAAGCTTAAGGTACTAAACCTTAGAGAATCAACCCTAAGGTTCAAGACCCATCTAAAAGGGATAAATAAACCATAAATCCCAAGGGTTCTACCCCTTCGACCCATGTAATTATACAACAGTACCAGTCAACTAGCAAAAGATGCGCTTAACCATCTCCCAATGCTTGGCACCTAGGCAATGCATTAACCTTCTCATCTATGACACAACAAATGGAATATCTCGTTGAGTAATTCATAAGTAAATCAAGAATTCAACAACATGCTTATGGAGAACAACATTAAATGCTACTCTAGCATCATGAAGACTCAATTGTAAACGTGTCTCCATAAGACTGGCTATAGGTTTGTAGTCTTCAATCGAGATAGGCGAATAGCCACTCTTATTCAGACTTTGAGGGCTTCCTCCTCGGCTGCCCATCAAATGGTTGAGAGGGGCCCTTGAGGCCAGTGCCCTCCAACTATAGAGGGGGGGCCATATGCTCCTTCCTTTTGCGAGACAAAAATACCTTCGGAAGAAGACTATCGCGATGATGCTTCCATGCCAAAGCTTAACATCGAGCAAAATAAAAATGGAGATAATAGAAACCGGCTCTGATACCACTGTTGTGGAAGGACCTCCATAGCCTTCACAACAATCAACTAAGAAACTAACTACTAAACCACTCTAGGGAAGAGAGATGCCTTTCCACCCAACCAACCCCTCCAATATATAGCTTCAAGTCCAAGGGGGTAAGTCCTTCTCAAGAGGACATGTGTACCTTCCATCACATGGGTCCCTAAAGTGTTCACATGGTTTCCAAGCTTAGGGAATCACATGGCTTCTAAAAGAAGACTCTCCAAGCTCTCACGTACAAACCAACTTGCTAGGAGAAGCTTCCAAGGTGTGTATAGAAATATACCTAATGCTTGTTTTCATTGTTATAAGCAGGGGAATATTATCAAGGAATGTCCCTCTCTTCATGTCCAAAAGCAACAGGAAAGTATGGAAGGTAATAAAGAAACTGTCAAAAGTTGATCAATCTGATAATGCCTCCCCTCTCCCTCATCTTAAAAAACCTCTGTTTAAAAGCAAAAAAAAAAAAGGCTCGAGGTCTGATAATCTTTATGATATACTACTTGAGGAAGTTCATAATCCTTTTGAGGATCTGGATAATCATTCAGGTAAACAAGACTCCTTCCAATTGAAAGAAAACATAAACCCTAACTCTATGAATGCAGGTACCAGTAGGAAGGTGGCAGTAGAACCCCTGAATTCTAATCAAAAAATAAAAAATGAAGTACGTTGGTCTATGGTAGGAAAAAAAATAAAGCTGTATCCCCTCCCGTAATCAACTTGAGGGCAGAATGGTCTCTAATGATATTCCTACTCCACAGGCTTACCCCTCGAACAATTTATCTACTGATGCTTTCTCTCAGGAGCTTGATGCCATGGACCAGAATAAAATTGACAATATGGATAATGATTTTGATAACTCTGAATTTGTGCCTATGTCTCAAGATGAAGAAGAACCAAGGCAGATTGTGGGATCCACCAAGCCCAAAAGAAAAGAAGTTATGAGGTCATCTCTCATAGCAATTAAGCCAACAAAAAACAGTAGAAAGTAATTTTCTGTCTTGGTTCTTCATGGCTGAACTTTCTATTCTATCCATTAACGTGAAGGGCCTAACCGACCTAATCATGTTGAAGGTAAAGCTTTACATACCAAATCTATGGGAAATGTATGTTTGTTTATGTAGAGAAAGTTGTAGCTGATCTTGGTGAACTTGATGGACAAGAAGCTAAAGTTTTTTCCAAAAGCATGAAATCAGATTAGCCTTGACCACAACATATAATCCCAAAGAAAATGGAAAAATAGAGAGAGGTCACTCACCGATAGTGAAATCTTTAGCTAAGGCTTGTGAGGAAAAAATTAATCAATGGCCAAAATATATATCGTTCGCTTTATGGGATGATCGCATGAGTTGTACACACACGACTAGATATATGCATGTGGAATTGATGTATTCACAAAAACCAATATTCGCAATTGAAACAAATGTGTTGACATGGTATTTTTTACCTTGGACTACTAACATATCAAGAGAATAATTCTTATGTTTGAGATTACAGTAGCTAGAACAAGGACAAGAGCACTTTAAAGAAGCAAAAGAAAAGCTCAAGGATTCAAGAATCCAAAACAAGATCTACTTTGATAAACGATATCGATTGCGACCCAAGAAGATTCAAGATGGTAATTGGGTCTTAGTTTATGATAGTTCATTTAACTCATAAAATGTAGCAAGAAAGAAATTAATGAAACACTACTTTGGTGCGTATGTTGTATTTAAAATAAATGAAAATAACACTTATGTTTTGAAAGAAATAGGTAATAGTGTGTTCAAAGTACCTTTTGTCACAAAATGAGTGAAACTCTTTTTAAAAAAAGAGATGAAGAACTTTATGAAATTTCAAAACCATTGAGTGAACCATCGGTTGATAAGATGAAGAGTATGAACTGGAGAACGATAAAGAAGAACCAAATTGACCAGATGACATTAATTCTTTGTTTGTTTGTACATATTTCTTTTCTATTGCATTGCGTCTTTACATTCATATTGTTCACAAATTTTTTAAAACTCACTCATGATAATATCAAATTCAAAGTGACAAATAGTTAACTGAAGTAGGAATGCAATTGCTTGAAACTCATTTTGAAGTCCTTATAAGTGAGGTTACGGTAGGAAAGAACAAAACAAATTTGAAGCTGAAGTAGGAGGACAGATTTGTTTTGTATAAATCCGTGCATGTTTATGCATAAATGCATGTCTAAATTGAAATTGGGGTTTGTGCTTATGCATGCATGCATCTAGACCTCAACTCAGAATAAAGGGTTAAGCCTTTCCCCTCAAAACAAAAAAGTTACAAAGATTATTAGAAATATACTTTTCTTCCACCATAATTAGAACAAATCATTCAATCCATAATGAAAAATGAAGGAAAAAAACATTAAAAAACTGGTTGTGAACTCACTTTGGTTCAATCGCGCAACACCCTTTAGAAAGACCTCCCATGTTACGTAATTATAGAGGTTTCATTCATGTCCAAGACCCACCATCAAGATGCATAGAGAGGGTGCATGCACACTCTCACTTGTTTAATGAGCCAGTCGGACCTTTGGGGGATGCACTTTACATATGGGAATCTGAATGCAAATTCAACAACACATGGGGCTGATTTTAGTTTTTCTCTCGAGAGTTCGAGGAGTTATAGAATTGAATAAAATTGCAAAACATTTGGTGAAGACCCTGCTTGTTGGATTATTTCATTGGTCTGATGCCCAAGCAATATTTTTTGAGGTGTTATTATTTGATTAAAACTATTCACCTTGGAGTGGATAAAGACCTTCTTCATTTACTCGTGTTACCATCATTGATGCCTAACGAGGAGTTGAAGAGATTCAAAGTAACACATACGTTAAAAAGTGATGCTCTAAACATGAGAGGAATATATATCCTTATGGATAAGGAGACACATATTCAAGATGCTATGAAGAAGAGAGATGTATTGAAGATCACTGAGGTGTTCTATATCACAACAAGCTTATGTATAACTTTGAAGATATGTGCACATTGTTTGACAGTGCAATTGAAATTGATTCTATATAAGGAGACTAGGGAGGCAACACACTAGTCATGACTTCGGAATGCCTAGGTCTTCTTCTTTTTTTGGCTTTACTCGTGACCCAAAATCACTACATTATGTGACTAAATGAGTTGAGGTCCAAGCTACTCAAGACTTTCCTACACCTATTGTTGCTAGATTCTTGTTTGAATTTATGCTAACCAGGTTTGGGGGCCCCATAGAAATCACATGAGATCAGGGGACACATTTCATCAACTCCCTAATTCCTTCACTTTGGAGGTTGGGATGCCCGCTAAGTCTTTGTAGTTCTAGGCAAAAATATCCTTGAAACTATGGAAGAAAGAGGTAACTTGGTGTAATAGAATGCACTCTTTCCACAACTATGATTCCACCAAGACCGGCCTTTCCTCCCTTTTTTCTCCTACATCAATCTCGTCTTGTTCAAATTCTGACCCTTGTAATGATTTGTCTACTTTGCCATCTTACCCAATCCTAGGGCCCTTGTATGCATAAACATCCTTGATTGGGGTGCTCCATGTTTCCCTCTACAAACACCCTTGGGGTATCTCTTTTAGGGGTAGCTTCTCAACCCTTCTGTCCTCAGTTGAGATTGTAGTATCCTTTTTCATTTTTTGGACAACTTTTTTTTCCTCCTTGTCCTTCAATGATTCTTTTGGTTTTGTATGTTGTTCAGGGTGTTGCTTCTCGTTCCTTGCCCCCTTCTCCTAGCAAGTGATCATTTAACATGAAGGAGGGTGTGCTCCCATCCACCTTAGGAGATCTTCTTCTTCAAAAATATCACCCAACATTGGTGATTTAGGGTTGTTCTCTTCTCAAGGCTTAACCCACAAACTAATTGCACCGTGTCTAGCATAGTCTAGGTCAACTTCTAGTTGCTGCTCTAACATATCCTAATTGTGTATCCACATAGAACTTTGTCACCAATCATGGGTGAAATTCGCATGTCTAAGCCAAGATTGTCCCAGAAGTAATGGCAAACCTTCTGTTTTGAGAAGGACTCTAACTGCGATAGAATCCAGGATAAATCTATATGCTTTTGTTGTTAGTGTGATCTGCTCCACTATTTTCATAAGCTTCGCCTTACTTTGGTATGCCATTATTACTATGAATTGCACCTTAGTTGGGTAGAGTCCTTACTTCTCCATCATTGATTCTGGCACCAGGCTGATTCCATACCCACCATCTATGATAACTCTTAGAATGTTTGGCCCAACTATATTAACTTCTATCCACAGACTGTGATAATCACTTAGCTAAGCCTGTTATGAAACAATTACTTAGGCTACTTTCTATGCAAGTTGGTGCTCCTAGAAAGACAATGATGCTTATCATCTCAATTATGAATCTTGCATCCATATAGAGTAGTTTGTACATACTCACTTGCTGATATGTATTTCTAAGGATCTCATTCACTGATAGAGATGTTGTCAGGGTGCCTCTTGCAAGTTTTGACATCTTATCTCCCAGCTCTTATTTGATGGTTTGATATGCATCTTCCATACTTTCTCACTCCTTCTCCTTTCACTAAGGAGATATCATGGTCTGATTCAATCTCGGAGTATTTGGTCTTTGCACTCCCTTCTCTATCTTCCTTGTTAACTCCTTGTCCTCTATAATGAGGACCATTCTTTCCTTGGTGCATGTTTCCTTTGTCTTGATAGTCTCCTATTGCATTTAGATTTCTCTCCCCTCATCTTTCTTCTATCATAGGTTGAAGGTCATTTCTCAGGGCTATGCACCTGAATTGCATTACTCCTTTGTTGTTGTCTAGGTCCGTTATCTTATGGTTCCTCCATTCTTACTTCTATCGTGTGAGACCTAGACCATATTCTTAATGGAGAAACTTCATGCAGGTTTCCCATAGGAACAGTTGGTAATCATCATAGCACTTCTTTTGTCACCAGTGGTTCTACAAAAATATTGAAGGTGTTGTTTGCCGGTTTTTTGTGTTCCCATCGCCTATTTTGGGCCATCCCTGGTATAGTGGTCCCTTGATTGCGGAAAGTTGGAGCATGATGGTGCATTCTCTAGTACAAGACAAGAAGCTTGCACATGACTATATTCTCCACATCTAAAACATATGATAGGCCATCGAGGCCTACTTTTTAACATTGAGGCCTAATCGTTCGCATTGCTTTGCATACCTATGTTAGTGGGAGTAGCATAAAAAGCAGGGGCTATGGGAAATGTTACCCAAAACGAGTCCTGGAGCCATAATTGTTTGGGTCATCGGTACCATGGGTGTGCTTGCCTAGTCAATTGTCCCCCAAAATGCATGTGCTTCAGGTTTTTCCGCCCCCTTCAAGTAGTAATAATTTTGGAGCTTCATGTCCCCATTTCCCATAGAATTGATAGATTATTTTTTTAAGAAACTTGGTTTGTGTGCACCCCCTCTAGTGACATACCATACACTAGAGACTTTCCTCTCTCTCTCTCTCTCTCTCTCTCTCTCTCTCTCTCTCTCTCTCTCTCTCTCTCTCTCTCTCTCTCTCTCTCTCTATACCCTTTAGTTCCTCGATTTCTCTCTGTAGCTTAGCCCCTTCCTCTTCTTTTGATGTAGCAAACTGCCCGTGCCTTGGGGTGTCAGCCCATTGCTCTAGGCATGACAAGATGTTGTTAAAGTGAATGTAGGTTTGTTCAATTCTTCTGGCCATGGTGACAAATTCACTGACTGAAGCACCCGATGCTAACAAGTCTTGGAGCTTGTGCCTTTTCCTCATTGGACGCACCTCTTCTAGCCATTTCTTTATCATCTTTGCCCACCAATGACTTTGTCCATGTCATCTATTCTAGAAAGGCTCATCTTTTCTTAGATTTATATGTTTAAGCTTATCCAAAACTTGTTCCATGGAGGTCCATAGTTTGAGCACGGAAGAAAATGTAGTCTTCATTTCATGCCATGTTGTGAAATTTTTATCCTTGAATTGGATGAACCATTTATCAGCCAGTCGATCTAAAATTGACAAGAAGAGATTCATGAGGTATTTATTCGTTCTTCTCACCCTCTAGTCTTACATAACGGGAAAAATGGCCTAACATGGTCATCTAGGTACTCCACCAAAAATCCCTTAAAAATGGATAAATTGATGTTAATTCTTGAAAGAAGCACTCCAAGATCACCGTGGCCCATCTCTGGATCATTTATACTTCATGGTTTGCCTTGGAACCTTCCTTGAATGGTAATTCTCCATTTGAGACTAAGTGATGTAGGCCATGAGCACGTTCTGGTCATAGACCATGTGAGCCTCAACAAAGGACAAGCTATGAAACCTTGGTCCCATTTGGCATGCCGATAATTGTACAATGTTTGGCAATGCAATTGAGGTTGATTTTGTATAAGGAGACTAGGGAGGTAGCACTTCACCTTCACCGAATAAGAGTAGCATAGTAAGATCTAAAACTTTTTCAACAAACTATAATAACGTAATATAGATGTCCCTCTCTAAGATGGATGGGATGTCACAATTTCCATCAGCTTCCAAACCTCGGTCTCCTTTCCACCTGTAGAACGAGCCCTTCAAGGCTAGAAAAAAGGAAGAAGCTTCCTCTATCTTTGAGGCCCAAGAGCACAAGTGGAAGCCTATAGAACCTTCCTCCATTTTTGATTTGGGTCTAGAGCCAGTGTTCCCAAGAGCAGCTATAACTTGCTGGATAAAGAGCACTTTGAGATATGAACATTTGATGGCACAAACTTTGCTCTATGGAAGAAGGATGATGATTGGGATGAGTTAGATAAAATGACTCGGTGTACCATTCAACTGCACTTGGTAGATAATGTATACTTTATAGTATTGGGCTATGAAAATACTGAGGAGCCTTGGAAGAAGTCATGGAGTACATGCAAAAAAGAAATGAAAGCAAATAAAGTGCTCATAGTAGATTTTTATCCACACATTTGATGATGCAAAAATATCTTTTATTTGTCACTCCAGAGGATATTTCTCGTAGTGATATATTACATCATAGTAGTTGATAAATTTTCCATATAGCTAAGATCTTTTATATTTTTTCTTTTCTTTACTTTACTTTAAAATAATCCATTTGCATAGAATAAAATTTGATCTTAAGGAAACTTTATCAAAACATAAATAATTTGTTAGGCTATGACATGTCTCAATCATTTCATCATTTTAGATCTATCTTCTTTTATTTATCTATTTAAAATCTTCGTCCAAGCCTTTTGATTTGAAACTTTTGTAGCTGAAATACGAAGATAATATTATACATCTTTTCTCGAAAATCCGTATGCTTTTGTTAGATATTCGCGAGCTCTCTTTGGATATTCCTTATTAATTTCAAGATTTCTTTCATCGGTGTTGTACAGATCGATTCAAGAACGGTATCGATTCATTGGCAGATTCTTTGATGACGTAAAGATTGCGTTGCATTCGATTGTTTTCGAAGGATCACTTTTTGGGCTGTCAAAAATCAGTTAACGCTAAAGCTTTGGAATGAAGCAATATTAAAGGGCTCTCTGAAAGAAAAAACTGATAATTATATCCACGCTTTCGTTATTGCATACTAATGAATCATAGAAAAACGGAGCTCTAAGACATCGCTCTCTCAAGATTCTATTATTATTATTATTATTATTATTATTATTATTATTATTATTATTATTATTTGATTTATTAATTCAAAGAAGTTTGGCAGCGCCTTTCTTTCCTAGATATCCATGGGACCCCTCGTATCTCATGAAGCATGGGTTAGATGCATGTCACGGTGAAGATTACTGAGCTCAAAAGCCCACTAGGCTAGAGCTTGGAAAAGGATGGTCCTAAAGCCAAATGAAGAGACTAATTTAGAAAGGGATGGTCCTAAAGCTCAATGAAGAGACTAATTTGACTGACATGAAGGCTGGATACAAGGGTACAGCCAAAGTCAGTAACGAGCCCGAAAGTAGGGTCCTCGAAGATCAACATTGAACAACCCAAATGCCAGTTTTCATACACCCATTGAAGACAAGGGTATCCAAAGACACGGAGGTTGAACCCATGCCTTCTTCCCTGGAGGCATTGAGCTCAACCCCTATGCTATGTGTGTAGAGACTCAAGGTCGTCTTTATTGTCGGTTAAGATATTATGAAACAATGGTATTGTCGCTCAACCCCTATGCTACGTGTCTTGAGACTCAAGGTCCTCTTTAATGTCGGTCCAGATATTATGCTTTTTTCTTTTTCATATTGAAACAATGGCTTGAGATAATTTCAAAGCATCCACAATGACGTACACTCTCCGTCAGTGGAATAGTTTTTGTTGGTTGCAGCTCTGAATAGGGTTACAGGTGGCGATCGTTTTGTTGATAACCCAGGAAACATCTTTCTCTCTCTCTCTAATGGTTGAAACGGTGGGAATAGTTTTGTCAATGATGCTAAAAATATCTCCCTCTCTCTCTCTCCATTTTTGCATGGTTGAGAATGTGAGAATAGTTTTGTTGATCATGCTCTCTCTCCATTTCTTTTTGCATGGTTGAGAATATGAGAATAGTTTTGTTGATCATGCAAAAGATCTCTCTCTCTTTCCCTCTGTCTCTACATATACATACACCACACACACACACACACACACATATATATATATATATATATATATATATTTTCAAGAGATGAGAATACTTTTGTTATCATGCAAAAGAAATCCCTCTCTTTCTCTATCAATTTATCTACTTATCTTCTGTTTTGTGCGGTTGAAAAGGTGGAAGCTAGTAAATGGGATGAGTTAGATAAGATGACTCGATCTACCATTCAATTGCACTTGGCAGATAAGGTATGGTTTACAGTATTGGACTATGAAAGTACTAGGGAGCTTTGAAAGAAGTCATGAAATACATGCGAAAAAGAAATGGAATCAAATAAAGTGCTCATAGTAGACTTTTATCCAGACATTTGATGATGCAAAAATATCTTTTATGTGTCGCTCCAGAGGATGTTTCTCGTAGTGATATATTACATCACAGTAGTTGATAAATTTTCCATATAGCTAACATCTTTTAATTTCTTTTTCTTTTCTTTATTTTGCTTTAAAATAATCCATTTGCATACAATAAAATTCCATCTTTAGGAAACTTTCCCAGAACATAAATAATTTGTTAGGCTATGACATGTCTCAATCATTTCGTCATTTAAGGTCTATCTTCTTTTATTTATCTGTTTAAAATCTTCGTCCAAGGCTTTTGATTTGAAACTTTTGCAGCTGAAATACGAAGATAATATTATACAGCTTAATCCATACCATCTTTTCTCGATAGATATTCCTTATTCATTTCAAGTTTTCTTTCATCGCTGTTGTACAGATCGATTCAAGAATGGTATCGATTCATTGGCAAATTCTTTGATGACGTAAAGATTGCGTTGCATTGGATTGCTTTCGAAGGACCACTTTGGGCTGTCAAAAATCAGTTAACGCTAAAGCTTTGATTATTCTACTTAGGAATGAAGCAATAAAGGGCTTGCTGAAGAAAGAACTGATTATTATATCCACGCTTTCGTTATTGCATACTAATGAATCATAGAAAAACGGAGCTCTAAGACATCGCTCTCTCTAGATTCTATATTATTACTATTATTATTATTATTATTATTATTATTATTATTATTATTATTTCAAAAAAGTTTGGTTGTGCATTTCTTTCTTAGATATCCATGGACCCCTCCTATCTCACGAAGCATGGGTTAAATCCATGTCACGGTGACAATAACTGAGCTCAAAAGCCCATTAGGGTAGAGCTTGGAAAGGGATGGTCCTAAATTAATTCAATGAGGAGACTAATTTGATTGACATGAAGGCTGAATACAAGGGTACAACCGAAGTCAGTAACGAGTCCAAAGCTAGGGTCCTCGAAGATCAACATTGAACAACCCAAAAGCCAATTTTCATGTTGAAAGAACTTGGAGAAGCTTGTAAGAGGTAGAAAAGCGATTTGCGAAGTGATGAAGTTTGATCCAACAACCGACACAAGTCCAACCCTTGAGCTTATAGAGACTCAAATGGAGCTTATAGGCATGTGATAAGTGCAATAAAATAGAATATGTACTTTGGAGCATCAATGAGAAAGAGTCAATACGAAACATATAGGTTTGTGCACTAACTAGCTCGAAAAACTTATTATGTTTTAATGAGACAATCAACTTCAAATGGTCATAATGACCAGCATGGTTACAATTAGAAAATATCCTTTTGGATTAGTGATAAAAATAGGGCTGAATATATAGAATGAATAAGAGTACAAGAAATAAGCAAAATATGCTTTTGGAATGAATCAGACACTCAACAGTGGTACCTCTTATTTTTCAGGAATATGCAAAGATAGACCCCGAGATGGAAAAATTGAGATTCCTCCCAATTTAAGGAACCAAATGCTTTGAAACGTTGTACAAATAAACTAGACACTAATACATTTCCAATGAGTGCTCATTCATGCAATTTGAAACTCTACAGAGAGCAAAAGCCTTTGCAAGCTTACCAGTGTTGTTGAAGAAGATGATGCAAAAAAATGGAGCAAGATAATGATGCCCACAACTATATGTATATTGCCTCCATGTAATGTACAAGTGATTTGAAGTCTTTATATAGACTCTTGAAGTGGTCCACGACTTCTACAAGTGGATTTTGAATTCAAATGAAAGTAGGATTAGTTGTTGGAGGGAATCAATTCACTTTCCTAAAATCTAGGAAAAGTGAAGATCTAGTTTGATCTACTTTTAGGTGAATGATTGATTCATTGATTGCAACTCAACCACCTCAAATTCATGGAAGATTAGCTCTCTTTTTCTACTTTTACATGTGTAAATCTCTAGGCTTTAAAAATGGTAAAAGATCCATGAAAAAACTTTTTAAATGAGCATAGGTAAAAGAACACTTCAATGGATATTCTTTCGATGTAATCCAAGCGATAGCTTTTGATGTAGATCAAATCCACCTCAAGCATAGTGTAAACCTGATGTCTAATAGCTCCCCCTCAAGCTAAAGTATGCTTGAGTCATCATTCTCTAATAGGTTGAATTCTTGCCATAGCTTTGAATCTACAAAGCTTTATTCCATCAAGTGCCGGCATCATCATATCTGCTACTTGCTTTTTAGTTGGAACAAAAGAAATGTCAACTCCTTTGACATGAGCTTCTCCTTGATAAAGTGGTAATGAACCTCTATGTGTTTGGTTCTTCCATAAAAAATAGGGTTTGTTGCTAGATGCATGCAACTTACATTATCTCCAAATATGTGAGGTTTGAAACTCACAAGTCCCAAATTTGTACACAATGCTTTTGACCATATTGCCTCTTGAGTTGCTATGGTCAAACCTCTATACTCTACTTTAGTTGAGGATAAAGAAACTATCGGTTGCTTCTTGGAACTCCATCACACTAGCTTTGAACCTACAAATCCTAAGTAACAAGAGATACTTCCTCTATCATCCTTAGCTCCTGCCCAATCTACATCTAAATAGATTTTGATATCCAAATCTGAAGAGTAAGGATAGAATGTACATTCATTGATTGTACCTTTGAGATACTTAAGTACTCTCTTAGCTGCATCCATCTGAGTTCTTCTTAGAGAGTGCATAGTACTCCTATGCTATATGAGATGTCTGCTCTTGTATGAGTAGCATATATCAAACTACCTACCAAGCTTTGATATTCTTTAATGTCTTCAATTTTCTCACCTTCATAAACAGTAAATTTATGGTTCATCTCCAAAGGTGTACCTGCAGCTTCAGTGTTCTCCAATATAAACTTAAAACGGAGATCCTGAATGTATCTTCTATAAGTAAAATACATTCCTTCTTTGCATATATCATCACATACCTAGGAAATATGTGAGCCCACCTAAGTCACTGATTTTGAACTCCTCTTGCATGTGTTTCTTGATCCTTTGAATGCCATTCCGATCATCACATGTCACAATAATACCATCTACATATATACATAGATAGATAACCTCATTGTGATCCCTTTTGATGAATAGAGAAGGATTTGAGTTGTTAGATTTGAACCCTTGATCTTGAAGATATGTAATCAACCTATAATTCCAAGCTTTAGGAGCTTTTTTCAATCCACACAATGCTTTTTTTTGAACTAATACATTGGTGATGCACCACAGTGCGCTCTCCTTCTCGCGAGCTCCAAGATGATATCCTCGGAGTAGAAAATGGAGCTTCTAAGGCTGCACACGATACTCTACACAGATACTGCAAAATACACAGAAAACACAGTACACAGGGAGCACAAAGATAGACTTCTTAGGTCCTACAAATGTAGTTGAACTTACAATTTGTGATTGACTAGGCCACTATATGTTTTATTAAAGAACATATACAAAGAAGTGTCCAATGGCCATTTGGCCTTTCACATGGACACTAATGGTAACAATCTCCCACTAAAGGCCAATATGGCCAAAGTGTGCAATTTCTTACCAAATGAATCTTTGATTGTAATGTGAGTTTTAATTTCTCTAGCAATGTCTACTTCAATTAAGACTTGAGGATCCCACTTGGGGTTTATCAAGTTGGTCTTAGATTTCTGCCCGAGCACTTTCCCAACCATATTACCTAGTCTTTCAACGTAGGGGTAGAAATCAATGGGCACCCAGACAGGAATCTTGGTGGGCTTAGGGCCTTTAGGGTTGAAAACTATGTGCCATTTAAAAAAGGAGACAGGGATATTACGAATAATCCATTGGCCTTTGCTTATAACTTGCAAAGCACTATTTGCTTCTTCAAAGAAGAATAAAAAATAGTTGTTAGGACAATATTGTATGTGCTTGACTATGAGCCCTCTTGATTCCCAATGCATTTTAATCCAAGTTTTAAGAACATCCTGAGCTAGAAGAGGCCCATGGCATAGCCCAATGACAACTCTGTCACTGAGATGACCATATCAGTTGCCTAAAGAACTTCTGTCGATAATCAGAGCTTCTCCTTCATCATCACTAATATCACTGTCCAAGACGAGTTCATGGGGATTTTCTGTAACTTTTTTCTTCCCCTTGTCTAGGGAGTGGGATGAATAGGAGTTTCCTGTATATTGCTTGATTTCATAGCACCCTTTAGGTTGTTTACCATTAGCCCTTGTCGATTCCACATATGATTTCTTGGGGTACGCGTTATGCCTTGGATCCTGAGATAGAATAGAAGAACCTCCTCCAAAAGCCACACCATCCTTCACTTCGTGCTGAGTAAAATCTGAGAAGACCTTAGGGGGAGGTGAGAGACCCTTGGGGTCTTGCATGATATCAAGAGGCATTTGCATGCATCCATCTACAGCTCCATGTCTATCCTCTAGCACAGACAGCCCGTTTTGCAGGGCTTCAAACAGCGACATTAAGTACCCGCTGGTTGAGGGCTAATGAACTTAATGCAGAGCGCGAATGCGACTTCCCGGTTCCCCCCCCCCCCCCGACCTAGGGGGAGGAAGGGAGGAGAGACAAGAACAAGAAACCCTAGCCAAATCGCATGAGGAAGCTCTGGCTTCACTTCCTCTACGGCTCACTATTAGGTGTTTTGTGTTTGTCATCTCTGCAAGAGAGAGAGAGAGAGAGCAAGAGAGAGAGAGAGAGAAAGAATGAGCTCTCTCCACACCATCTCTATATAACAGAGAGAAGCCCACCAAGGGACTCCATGAATAGTTGCAGATGAAGCAGAGATCGAGTTAGAGACAGCAGGCATCCCAGCTCCTTCTTGGCCCATATGGTGCATCTGGCAACAAGACATAGCAGCTTCATGGTTTGTTGTGTCGAGTTGTGGCCACACGCTAATTGATTCCACCACTCCGATAGAATTTCTTTTTTTTGCAAGAAAACAGAAAGTATAAAATTGATGCAGAAAAAGAAAGGTTACAATATACCTAGAGTCTCCAACAAAGGAGCGGACCTCCAAGACAAATGGGAGTTACATCAGTTGCATATCAATACAACTCACTATCAGCTGAGACATGGCTACCCTATACATAGTATTTATCTTGAGCAGTTTAGACCTCCACTTGTTACAAGGTTTATTCCTAATAATCTTGAAAGATTCAACTTGGTCACATATAGGAGATGCAATGGACACAGCTTTGTACTGGTTAACAATTCTTCTAACACCCACCAAAAAGGGGAAGTAAAAGTCCTTGTGCTCTTTGGATAAGAGTTTATGATTCCTATGCTTCCAAACAAACCACATTATGTGGGATCTTAGCATTTGCCAGAGAAGAATATCCATGCCATTATCTTATCCAAGGAGGATGTCTCTACTTCCAGGAGTTTTGATGCCCATAATGGAACAAAACAAAATCAAAATACCCCAATATCTTTGATCCATCTTGCAATTGAAGAATAGATGATCCATATCTTCTATTTGACCACAGTGGCAACATTTCCCTGCATCAATTTTATTATGTATGGCCTTGCTGCCCGTCCAAATGCCCTTATGGATAATAAGCCACAACATACATGATTGCTTGTTGAAGAAGCACTCACGAATTTGGCATCCAGACAAAAAAAAAGGAAGGGGAAGTAGAAAAGACAAGAGAAGCAGAGTTAAAGAAGCACGACCAAACTGTAAAGCGTGCAGAATCAGAAAACCGAATCAAGAATTGTAAATATGAGAACAGGACGTGTAACAGAGTAGTGAACAGGGGAGTGCGCATAACGCACATAAAGAAGGATTGTGGATCATACCGAAAGTGAAAGGCACAGAAGAGCGTGGAAGAATGAAGACTATATATATATCAACCAAGAATCGAGCGAAAGAGAGAGATGAAATATAGCAGATGCGCAGAGACGCAGAGATACAGATATACAGATAGAGAGAGAGAAAGAAGATGCCAGAGATCGCGTATGTAGTATAGAAGATGCCATAGATCGCGTATGTAAAGATGAATAACAGAAACCTAAAATGTCAGGTATTCATCTGAGAGAGATGGTAATAAGAAACTACTCAGTGTAGGAGAGTTTCTATAGCTTGAGCAAGAAGAGGCCAAGCTTGTTTGTACACATCTTCTCTAATAGAAAACACATGTTCATGTGGAAGCTCTGCGCGCATTCTTCGTATGAGTAGAATTTTGAATATTCTATGTTACGGTTAAAGTTAGTTAACAGTTACAGTTTCACCGTATACGTACTTTCGGTCACTTACGGTTTACTCAATAAACGTGTTTTTCGGGAAGAACCATGAAGTATACCTCGCAGAATAATATAGAGTTTTGTATGAGACATAGCTTATCTTGTAGCTAGAATTATCTACTTTATACGGATCAAAGTTTCCGGTGAAATGGATATGTACACACAATACAAAGTCGGACCGGAAATAGCACTCCAAATTGATGAAGTTTTCCTCTAAACTTCAGGAAGAGTTCTGTCAGTAAGGGAATTTCACTCATCACTTCCTTATTTCACGTATAAACATTTGAAGCAATTACGAACAGATTTGAAGATCATTCCGGTAAGATTTCGGTAAATTTCGTTGACAGTCCAGTAACAGTCCGGTGAAGTTCCTGTGGAATTCCAAGAGAATTCAAAGCACAGTCTAATAGAGTTTGAGTGGCAGAAGCCCTGTTAAGCTATTGTTGATTATAGAGGTGTTCTAACATCACTGTAGTTTAACACTAATTCGGTGGCGCAGCGAATTTCCGCAGGCTTGATAAGGTTCGAGTCTTTGCTGCGGCAGACGGGTGGTACCGAAAGCTTACTACTATCAGAGGTATAAAAGCGGTACTACCGAAGACATCGACCACCCCAACAAGTGGTATCAGAGCCAGTTAATCACCACAACAAGTGGTATCAGAGCCGGTTAATCACCACAACAGGTGGTATCAGAGAAGGTTAGTCACCACAACAAGTGATATCAGAGCCGTGAAATCTAACAAGAGGTGTCAGAGCAAAGAAACAAAACAAGAAGATCATGGCAGGACATGTCTCTATTGACAAGCTGGACAGAGATAATTATCCCGCATGGGTAATGCGCATGGAAGCCTTACTTATGAGTAAGGACTTAATGATGTATGTGACCGGAGAAGAAAAGAAGCCAACCTTTGAAGTCAACAGACAACCAAAGGAAGAAGAATTGGAAGCCTTGAAGCTGTGGCAGAAGAAAGATGCAACGGCAAGAGCATACATTTATAGTACGGTTACAGATTATCTACTACCGCATATTAGAGGCCTGGAAACAGCGGAGGACATATGGAGTGCGTTGGAGGACCATTTCCAAAATACTACGAAAGCGAGGAAGGCTAGCCTATGGTCCGAATTCACAACGTTCAAAAAGAAGTCGAATCAAAGCATTAGTGACTATGTTACTAAAATGAAGGATCTAGCAGACAGTCTTGGATCCATAAATGAAGATATCGAAGACCACAGATTGATAGCGCAAGTGCTCATAGGTTTGAGAGGAGATGAAAGGTGGAAACCTTTTGTACTTTCAACTGAACTCTCTTTAAATCATTTTGTTCCAGATTTAAATCAGTTGCTAGGATTGATGCTCACATATGAGCAAGACCTGAAAGGAGATGGAGATAAAGGACAAAACTCTGCAATGTACATGAAGAAAAAAAAGAAAGGAGATAAAGGTAAGTCAAAAGATGAAGAAGAGTCGAGTTCTCAGGTTTATTATGCTAGAGGCAAAGGCACCGGTAGAGGAAGAGCAAGAGGCTTTGGAAGAGGAAGAAGCAGTCAGAATATCAACAAGAAAGCTTGCTAGATTTGTGGACTCAGTAATCATCTGGCCCATGATTGCTGGCACAATCAACAAGGACCAAATCATAACAGTAACAGCAGAGGCAGAAGTGGAAGATATCAGAGTAACTCTCAAAGAGGTAGACAAAACCAAAGAGGAGGCTATGGAAGAGGTGGAACAAGAAGTTGGGGACAAAATCAATCCTACAACACCACCTACAACAACTACGCAAATGACACGCAGAATGAAAGTCATACATCGTTGATGATGAACTCTATCAGCACATCAGAAAATGAAGACCTAAAGGTATTTTACATTGACTCTGGATGTTCTAATCATTTGTTAGGAAATATAGAATTGATGTCAGAACTGGAAAAAGGTAGTTCGTGTCACACTGTTCAAACAGGTGATAATACAAGACATAGTGTTCATTCAATTAGAAAAGTGAAGTGTAAGAGTGGAGCAGATTTGCTAACCAATGTTTTGTATGTTTCGATAATACCAAAAAATTTGATCAGCGTAGGACAGATAGTTGAGAAAGGTTTTCAGGTCATATTTACAAATAAAGGAGTATTTATAGAAGATCCCGAGAACGGATACAACCAGATCGTCTCTGGTAAGAAAGAAGGCAGACTCTTTACTTTAAGAGTACAAGGGAACATTGGCCAAGCATTGCTCGCACATAATGAAAAGGTGATTACAGAACTTGATCTCTGGCATAAGAGATTAGGTCATTTTAATGAAAAAGGAATTAAAGCTATGATTGCAAATCAGTCTGTATTGGGTTTAGCGAACGTACTGAACCAACATATGATTCATAAATGCGAAGCATGTCAGATGGGAAAAGCCCACAGGTTACCTTTCCAGAAGAAAGGATTCAAACATGATGGAGTACTTGAACTCATACATACAGATGTATGGGGTCCAACAAAAGAAGGATCGATCAGCGGCTCAAGGTACTATGTTCTATTCATTGATGATGCTACAAGATGGATAACGTTATATGTCTTAAAAGAAAAATCAGAAGTATTTGAAGCCTTCAAGCATTTTCATGCATATGCTGAAAGACTCACAGGACGAAAGCTTAAGAGACTGAGGTCTGATGGAGGGGGAGAATACTTCTCCCGAGAGTTCAATGATTATCTTTGGAATGCAGGTATCAAAAGAGAAATAACTTGCAGGTATACACCGCAACAAAACGGAGTAGCAGAAAGAAGGAACCGAACTCTAGTTGAGTTTGCACGAGCCATGTTAAACGAGAAAGATTGTCCAAATTATCTTTGGGTTGAAGCCGTAAACACAGTGACATACTTGGTAAACAGATTACCATGTACAGCTTTAGATGGAATGACCCCTTATGAAGCTTGGTGGGGAAAGAAGCCAACACTTGATCACTGCAAAGTGTTTGGATCAGTCGCTTATGCTTATGTACCGTCTCAACTCAGACATAAGCTTGAACCAAAAGCAGAAAAATATGTGTTCCTCGGATACGATGAAAGACAGATGGGTTACAGGTTATGGAGCCCTCTAACTAAGCAGTTTATTGTTTCAAAAGATGTTATGTTTGATGAACAGAAAAGCTGGTATACAGATCAAAGTCACACATCGAAAGAATTTGAAGAAGAAGTAAGAAGAAAAGAGAAAGGGAAATCAATCGTGCAGGTGGATAGAGATGAAGACTATATGTAGGCGAGTACGTCCAGGATCGGATCAAGTATTAGAAACGAAGATGAACAGGGATTTGATGAAGATGTGTATACAGATACACATGAAGAGTTTGAACCAAGAAGGTCAAACAGGAATAGAAGACAACCAGAAAGGTATTCCTATGATACCTCGTATATAACTCAGAAAGACTATGCATATATGGTCAAAGATGATGAAGAACCTCAGAGCTATGCTGAAGCTAAAGGAAAGAAGCAATGGGAAGAAGCAATGGAAGAAGAGTTCACTGCACTAGAGGAGAACAAGACATGGGAACTTGTTCCAAAATCAAATGGTAAGAAAGTAATCGGAAATAAATGGGTGTTCAAAGTTAAGAAACTTGCAGATGGAAGGATAGCCAGATATAAGGCTAGACTGGTAGTCAAACGCTATGCTCAGACACATGGCATAGATTACGATGAGACGTTTAGTCCGGTGGCAAAAATGTCAACCATAAGGACAGTAATTGCTATAGCAGCATCAAAAGGATGGAAGCTAAGTCAGTTAGACATCAAGAATGCATTTCTGAACGGATATATATCAGATGAAGTTTACATGGAGCAGCCTGAAGGGTTTGTAAGCTCGAGATACCCAAAATTTGTGTGCAGGTTAAGAAAAGCACTTTATGGACTAAAGCAAGCTCCAAGAGCTTGGAACTACAGACTCGTGAAGTATCTAAACGAACTTGGATACCAAAGTTCAAAGGTAGATGCAAGTCTACTCATTAAAAGAACAAACGGAGGAATGATCTACATTTGCATTTATGTAGACGACATAATAATTATAGGTACCTCAGATGCAGGAATCACAGAGGTGAAGAAACTGCTTGAAAAGTGACCTAGGAAAGTTGTCATACTTTCTTGGAATGGAAGTCACTTATACAGACCACGGCGTATATGTATCACAAGAAAGGTATCTTCTGAATATATTGAAGAACTTTGATATGCAGAATTGCAGAGAAGCTTCAACACCGCTTGAAGCCAATCACAAACTCAGTAAATATGATGGCGCAGATTACAAAGATATGACAAAGTATCAGTCGTTAGTAGGTAGTTTGATTTATGCTACACTAACGAGACTTGACTTGAGTTATGCAGTGGGAGTTTTATCACATTTTATGCATTGTCCGAAAGACCCACATTGGATTGCAGGTCAAAGAGTTCTCAGATATATAAAGAGAACTATTAAGGAAGGATTATACTATCCTTATATGTCAGATATAACTTTGAGAGCCTACAGTGACTCAGACTGGGCAGGTAACCAGGATGACAGGAGATCGACACATGGGTATATGATATACCTAGGAGATAAGCTAGTAAATTGGTGCTCAAAGAAACAGCACACAGTGGCTTTATCATCAACAGAAGCTGAATACAAAGGACTGGTAGAAGCAGCTAAAGAAGTGATATGGATGCAGACCTTGCTCAAAAGCTTGGGCATTGATCAAGGTATACCAATTATACATGGAGACAATATGAGCTCTCTATATCTTGCAGCAAATCCGGTGTTTCACGCAAGAACAAAACACATAGAGATTCAGTATCATTTCCTGAGGGAAAAGGTAATGGAGAAGGAGTTAGAAATTGTATACACTCGGACAAAAGATCAGATTGCAGATATGCTGACAAAGATTTTGGATGGAACAAAGATAAACAGATTCAAAGAAAAGGCAGGTATAAAAGAAAGAAAGATATATGAAGACTGGAAGATGCAAATTAGTGATTGAGGGGGAGTTGTTGAAGAAGCACTCACGAATTTGGCATCCAAACAAAAAAAAAAGAAGGGGAAGTAGAAAAGACAAGAGAAGCAGAATTAAAGAAGCACGACCAAACTGTACAGCGTGCAGAATCAAAAAACCGAATCAAGAATCGTAAATATGAGAACAGGACGTGTAACAGAGTAGTGAACAGGGGAGTGCGCATAACGCACATAAAGAAGGATCGTGGATCATACCGAAAGTGAAAGGCGCAGAAGAGCGTGGAAGAATGAAGACTATATATATATCAACCAAGAATCGAGCGAAAGAGAGAGATGAAATATAGCAGATGCGCAGAGACACAGAGATACAGATATACAGATAGAGAGAGAGAAAGAAGACGCCAGAGATCGCGTATGTAGTATAGAAGACGTCATAGATCGCGTATGTAAAGATGAATAACAGAAACCTGAAATGTCAGGTATTCATCTGAGAGAGATGGTAATAAGAAACTACTTAGTGTAGGAGAGTTTCTATAGCTTGAGCAAGAAGAGGCCAAGCTTGTTTGTACACATCTTCTCTAATAAAAACACATGTTCATGTGGAAGCTCTGCGCGCATTCTTCGTATGAGTAGAATTTTGAATATTCTATGTTACGGTTAAAGTTAGTTAACAGTTACAGTTTCACCGTATACGTACTTTCGGTCACTTACGGTTTACTCAATAAACGTGTTTTTCGGGAAGAACCATGAAGTATATCTCGCAGAATAATATAGAGTTTTGTATGAGACATAGCTTATCTTGTAGCTAGAAGTCTCTACTTTATACGGATCAAAGTTTCCGGTGAAATGGATATGTACACACAATACAAAGTCGGACCGGAAATAGCACTCTGAACTGATGAAGTTTTCCTCTAAACTTCACGAAGATTTCTGTCAGTAAGGGAATTTCACTCATCGCTTCCTTATTTCACGTATAAACATTTGAAGCAATTACGAACAGATTTGAAGATCATCCCGATAAGATTCCGGTAAATTTTGTTGACAGTCCAGTAACAGTCCAGTGAAGTTCCGGTGGAATTCCAAGAGAATTCAAAGCACAGTCTAATAGAGTTTGAGTGGCAGAAGCCCTGTTAAGCTACTGTTGATTATAGAGGTGTTCTAACATCACTATAGTTTAACACTAATTCAGTGGCGCAGCGAATTTTCGCAGGCTTGATAAGGTTCGAGTCTTTGCTGCGGCATATGGGTGGTACCGGAAGCTTACTACTATTAGAGGTATAAAAGTGGTACTACCGAAGACGTCGACCACCCCAACACTTGTTACTATAAGGGAAGGACGAGGCACAAAGGAATCTGTACTTCCACTGCTGAGGCTTCCAAGAAACATTCCATTTCTTGTTCAGCTTGACGGTGATAGCTTTGACACTAGCTGGAGAATTTTTGTAGTTAGGGTACATGTCTTCAGCAACATCTTTAATGGTAATTGTCTTCTCGAAGAGTTCCCTGCTAAGCATGTCCAGCAATTTCAGCTTTTTCTCCTTGATGATCTGTTTACATGAGAAGGACACATTGTCAATATCCATAATATAGAAATCATCTACAATAACACCATATAAGGTTCATCCATTTGGTGTATCCTCCAGTCTTGCATTTATTCATTATGATGGTCAGAGAGTCCTTATCAACATGATCAAACCAACCAATCCACAAGGAATCTTGGACAAGGAAGGAATGACTGTTAGCAAAATGAACGGGTAAGGAATAACATTCTTTAATTTTCATCCAAGCCTTCCAGAAGTTACACACCAGATTACTACCTTTGGGCATGAAAACAGTGGGAGAAGTCATGACATCCCATAGCTAAAAATTATTCCATTTTTTCTTACTTTTAATATAAAATTTACCAATGTCCCTCTTGATGAGGCAGGCCCAAAAGTCATCAGAGTATGCAGCTCTGAGGATCCATTTTGCAGATAACATTGTGGCCATCCTAGAGGGGCAGATCAACCCTAAGCCACCTTCATGTTTTTTCATGCAACAAGTACTCCAGGAGACCTTAGAGATTTTGGACCCACCCCAAAGGAATCTTCTAGCAAGACAAATAGCCTGAGACACTTACTTTTTGTTGAGCTGCCAACAAGCCACAAAATAGGTCAGAGAAGGTAAGATTTAGTGTTTTAAAACAAAAGATCTTTGAGAAATGCTCTGCTGGAACTCAATCCATTTAAATATCTTGACTCTAAATCTTTCTAACACCCAATTCTATCTTTGCTCATAAGTAACATTAAACCCCATAGGTATGCCCAGCAGTCTAAAAATGGTTCCTTCTTTGATGATATCATAGCCAGCTTTCTTTACACATTCAGGGATGATACCATTGGAAGCATAAAACCTAGTCTTCTTGTGATTGATTATGGATCCACTGGCACAATGGTTTAGCCTCCCTTGCCCTTGTGTTTTGTAGTGTACCAGGGGTAGCTGCAAGACACCAACTTCAGATTAGCTTGAAGGTTGAATCCCCCAACCTTAAGCTCCTGCAGACCAATAAAATCAGGAACAATAGAGAAATCTTTGAGTCAATTATTAAGGACTTTCCCCCTAACAAGATCAATAAGCCCTTTTGTGTTTAGAGACATAATTTTGATCAAATTCATAATAAAAAAACAGCAAAAACCCCCCAAAACAAACACTTATTTCTCATATTCTTAGGGGCCTTAATCAGTGATTGGGAGGTTCTAACTGCCTCTTTCCTTCCCTTTTATGTTTAGAGACATAATTTTGATCAAATTCATAATAAAAAACAGCAAAAACCCCCCAAAACAGACACTTCTTTCTCACATTCTTAGGGGTCTTAATCACAGATTGGGAGGTTCTAACTGCCTCTTTCCTTTTTTATTTACTTCTCTCTTTGACTAACCCCAAATCTGGTTTTGTTATCATATTAGTATCCTCATCAATAACCTACTCGGAGGTGATGTTATGCATCTATTCTCTATCATATTGGTTCGATTGATCTATGAAAATTTCATCTTCATGTCTCTTGTTATAAGACATTTCATCTTCTGATAAAGGGGTTTCTTGGGAAATACCTAAGGATTTTAGAACCTTTTGGTTCTTCTTTTTACAGACCTTATTCCACCCTTAATTCTCCTTTTGCACCTGTTTTTAAGACTTGTTCTGCATTTTAGAAGATTATGGGGTATCATTTTATTCTGGGGTATCAAAATGATTAACTTCTTGTCCTGCAAGATCAGAGTTAGTAATGCTATCGAGCACTTGGAAGGGATTAGAAAATCCTTTCACTAATATTTCAGGTTTAGCACCCAATTGTTTGTTCTCTTCTTCATTTTATTAGCCGGCTTTGTATTATTAGTTTCGACTTTAGTTTGTTCCCCTTTGAGATTGTCCTGGTTTTGAATGCCATCCTTATCACTAGCCTTATCTTGCTTCTTCTCATTCCTAACCATCACAGGGCAGTCTTTAATAAGATGACCTTGATTATAACAGTGAAAGCAAGCATTAGGGAGGTTCTTGTAGTGAATTTTTTGCTCATGTAATTTGCATCCTTCATAATTCTTGAGGACAAGGGAGGTCTTGACAAACTTGGACACATCAATTTCTATTAGAAGTTGAGGGTCCCATTTGGGGTTAAACCCATTCCTGGGCTTTTGCCCAATGATTCCAATCAAAAGCATATTGCCTATACGATCTCAAGAACCACTCCATCACAATTTCAAAAGACGTTATCTTTAATGAAGCTTCAAGATACTCAACCAAAGATCTAAACATAAGTCCAAGTCCACCCATCTCCACTTCAGAGGGGGACACAGTCTTTTCAAAGCAAACATCAAGAGCAAGTACTTCAAGTCATCCGAGAAGATCTCAAAGACTTATTGACAATAGATAACAAGAACAAAGTCATTATGTCAATTATGCATTGATGCATCAAATTCAACAAATCCCAGAACCTTCTAACTACAAAGAAGCTCAAGGACAACTTGAGTGGGAAGACGCTATGCTAGTTGAAATGGATGCAATAGAGCAGAAAAAGACTTAAACCCTTGTTCCTAAATCCACAAATCATCAAGTCATAGGAGTTAAGTGGCTTTATAAAGTTAAGTACAAGTCAGATGGCACAATAGAAAAATACAAAGCAAGGTTGGTAGCTAAGGGATACGAGCAAAAACATGGCATTGATTATGAAGAAACCTTTGCTCCTACTGCAAGATTCACAATGATAAGAATCATATTAGCACTAAGTGCTCACTTTAAGTGGCCCATTTACCAGCTAGACATCAAAAGTGCCTTCCTCAAGAAGAAGTGGGAGATCTTCAAGAAGAAGTATATGTTGAACAACTTGAAGGATTCAAGATCAAAGGAAAGGAAGAAAAAGTATATAAACTTCATAAAGCACTTTATGGACTCAAATAAGCTCCCAGGGCCTAGTATGACAAGATTCACAAGTTCTTTGAAGCTAAAGGATTTCACAGAATCAATGTTGATGCTAACCTATACATCTATCAAAAAAAGTCCTTAGTTGCCCTCATCATCCTCTATGTAGATTACTTGATTTTGACAGGTTCAGATGACGAACGCATCCAATTTATCATCACATAGCTTCATCTTGATTATTCTAGATATATCTGTTTTGTGTTGTTGTAATTCATGTATGCAGGTGTGTAAAAAGAAGTCTAGCAATGTGCAAATGTGAACATGAAAAGATTTCTTTTATGCGTGTACAATGAAAAAAACATATGAACTTTTATACCTAACTTGGCTTGCTAACAAGTGTCCAAGTATGTGCATGTGTGAATATCAATAAATTTTTGGTTTTGTCAAAATCCTAAATACAAAGAACTCTTAGAGTATGTTGTGTGTAAACGTAGCCACTTTTATCTATCAATGGAAAAGGTGAAGTGAGGAGGTTCAGCCACTTGTAAGTCTCTTTGTAGGCACTCAGAACAAGTCGACCAGCCCTCAACACCAGGGAGATCTTAAACGGTTGCAGAGAAGCAACTGTTAAAAATCAAGCCTCCAAGATGACCAAAATTTATTCTGATGGTCACCAAAATTTATTGCGGTGTTTTCTAGTAGTCACCAAAAATTATTCTAGTGATCACCATAATTTATTCCGGTGTTTTTTCGATGTTCACCAAAATTTATTTGGATGATCACCAAAATTTATTACGGTGTTTTCTAGGAGTCATGGAAATTTATTCTAGTGTTTTTTGATGGTTAGCAAAATTTATTCCGATGGTCTGGTAGTCCGGTATGTTCGAGTGTGTAGGTATTCCGAATATTTGCCTAAACCATACTAGAGTCTTGGAGGTGAAGATGAAATGTGGACCTAATATTTAGAGTCTTCATATCATGAATTTCATGTATCAAGTAGCCTCAACCTCTTTCCTAAATCATAGCTTACCAAAAATGTTAAAGAGGCTAATTCAGAGATTCTTGCAAAATTATAGGATCACTTTTGGACAGCCTATATATGTATGAATCCAAGTCATGAAATTGGTCCATGACCTCCACTCTCTTCCTAGATATATTATAGAGTGTACGCAAGTCGCTACACGTAGCCCACTTGCTTAATTAGTCAATTTGTTAGCTTATTCTTCTCTATAGTTAACCATTTCCCACTGCAACTAAGGAGTGAGCTTGTTTCTAGCACTTTATCATTTTGGCTATAACTCCTTCTTATCGTATCCATTTGAAATGATTTTACTTATGTTAGGTTGCATAGAGAGTTTATTCAATGTGATGTAAATTTCATGCCTAAACTTTAAGTGATCTATGAGTGAGGTAGTAAAAAATGAAGGTGTGTTTCTACACATAGGCAAACAACAATACCAATAGCTAGTCTAACTTGCATAGATTGGTTCTTCCTAGTAGAGTACAAAAATCAAGTGTTTTAAAGTGCTATTGATAACTATAAGTGCCTTCTTTAATTCCAAAAATTATCATATTTTTTCAGCATCTAGAGTTCATATTAGAGGCAAAATAGTGACTCACGATCACTATGGAGAACAACCTCTAAGGGCCTAAAACCTTCCAAAGTTGCATAGGGGTGTTGAATCATCCCCCTTCAATGGTATCAGAGCATTTCAAAGCATTTGGGATTCTTGATGGAGGTCAAAGAACTATTTGAATCTCGTAAATCTCTTAGGAAAGGACTTGTAGTAGACTAGAAAGCTACATCAATATTTAGAAGTGGATTTCGAAACTAGGAGCAAGAAACTCAATACATATCAAGGAAGGAAGCTATAAGAAGGTAATAATTTTGAAGTTTTCCTATTCCATCACACTCAAAAAGAAACTTAGGAAGCATAGAATCTTAAGCAATGGTAGAGTATGCTACCCAAATAGAGAAGTTGGAGAAAGTAAACTACCAACCCTAGAGATTTCGGGTTAGCAATTTCCTCATGGGCAAGGGACTATGGGGATTAGTTAGTTGAGCTATGCCTCAATACGTAGTGCCATTCACTCAAGCACAAGGAAGGGACATGATTGAGTGGATTGAAAGAGATAGGAGAGTCATATTCATCCATGACATGAAGTCATCCAAGAAGGTGTGGGAGGCTTTGGAGACATTATACTCCACCTCCACAAAGGCACAAAATTTTCAGCTCAAGAATGAGCTGAACAGCTTAAGAAAGACTTCAAATAGCAGCATCAATGACTATATCCTCAAAGTAAAAGAGATTGCATATGCATTAGGATCAATAGGTAGCTCCATCCTCTGGGGATTCGATGGCGATGCACCACAGTGCGCTCTCCTTCTCTAGAGCTCCATGACGATATGCTCAGATTAGAAAACCAAGCTCCTAAGGCCGCACACAGTACTCTGCACAGAGGCTACAGAATACGCAGAAAACACAATACACAGGGAGTACGAAGATAGACTTCTTAGGCCTTACAAATGTAGTCGAACTTACAGTCTGTGACTGACTAGACCACTATATGTTTTATTAAAGAACATATACAAAGAAGTGTCCAGTAGCCATCTGGCCTTTCACATGCACACTAACGGTAACAATCTCCCACTAAAGGCCAATATGGCAAGAGTACCTATGGGAGAAAAAAAAGAATGATAAAGAATACATGAATGTAAGTATACAAACTATACCTCCCACCTAATGGGCATGTTACACAGTATACAAGTGACTCTGTAAGATCAAGAATCAAGTAACCCCCATGAAGTGACAACAGTGTCGAAAGCTATCCTGTGGTAGAGCTTTAGTCAAAGCATCTGCAACATTATCTAGAGTGTGAATCTTCTCAAGAATAATGCGCTTAGTAGCTAAGCAATCTTTAATGAAGTGATACCTCACCTCAATGTGCTTGATCTTTGCATGATAGACCGGATTCTTAGCCAAAGCAATGGCACTCTGACTATCACTGAGCAAGCAAGGTACATGCTGAGGTAAACCCATATCACAAGCAAGACGAGAGAGCCACAATGCTTCCTTACATGCCTCACTTGCTGCAACATACTTTGCTTCTGTGGTGGAACCAGATGTACATTCTTGAAGATGAGATCACCAAGAGATAGCACCTCCAACAAAATGAAAAATGTACCCTGACGTAGACTTACGATTGTCTAGACAACCAGCATAGTCAGAATCTGTGTAACCAATAATGGATGCTTTCCCTCTATCTAAGCATAGACACTTGTCCTTTTTGCCACTCAGATATCTCAAAATCATCTTGACCGCCTCCCAATGTTTCTTGCCAGGATTAGACATATATCTGCTCACAACTCCCACTGCAAATGCAATGTCTGGTCTCGTAGCTACCATAGTGTACATGAGACTACCAACAACAAACTGATAGGGAATTTTGGCCATGAATTCCTTTTCCTCATCCGATTTGGGGCAATCATCCTTACTCAATTTCACATATGTGGGTAAAGGTGTACTCAATGCCTTTCCACCTTGCATATTGAACCTGTGAAGTACTTTGGATATGTACTCACTTTGAGACAAGTATATGCATCTTTTACTCTGATCAAGAGTAATGTGCATGCCAAGAATATGTTTGGCATCCCCCAAATCCTGTTGGAGCAAGTCTATGACAAGCCTACCTATTGGCTTGAGTCCCACAAAGTCATAGAAGAAGCTTTAAAATGAAGACTATGTAAAGTTCACTTGTGAACTACCTCTTGTAACTTTTGAAGAGTTTACTTAATGTAAAAGTGAGAGAATCTTAAGTGGTTGAGTCCACTTGATCAAAAAGGGAAAGAGGAGCCACGAATTTGTGATTTGTGGTAGGTAGAGAATCAAATCAATCACTAATTGATTGGAGAGTGATTGAGGGAAGTTAGCTCCCGAACTCAACTATAAATAGATGGCAGTTCTAGTTGTGGTTAGAGAGACCTATTTGAAGGCCTCCAACAGCTGAGCTTTATGCCATATCAAGGTGTGATTCCAAGGCACACATATGTATCAGTAAGTCCATTGTATTGTACAAGCAATATACTTTCATTTTCATGATCATTTGAGTTCATATTTCCATGTTCTTGTGAAGTGCACTACTCACTGCCATATCTCTCAGTTTTCTCAGTCAGATTGCAGAGATGGTTTCGCTGAGCTTGGTGCATCATTTTCAGTGATTTAACTTGGTACCATTAGCTCTATAAGTCTACTATATGCTCACCAATTTTCATTTCATTTGGGTGTTTCAATCTTCAGTTATGTTCAGTTGAAGTCAACGCTATCTGTTCATTTTCACTTCTCTCTCAGGTACCCGACTTTTTTACTCATCTTGTCAGAGCTGTTTCTCAGTGTGTACTTACCCAAATTCAATGATTTAAAGCTTCTTGAATTTATTTTACTGTCTAGTATAACCATACAAATTTTCATAATCATTGGATTCCTACATTTTGAGTTATGCTCATTTTTCTGCTCGCTGGTCTCATTACTGTAGCAGCCCGTGAAAATTGGGATGATGTCATCAATTGTTAAACATCATTCTCAGTGTGTGGTTCATTATTTTTTATGAGATTACTCTTGAAAGTTATATCTTTAAGTTAACTAGACTTCCCCAAGAGGAATTAAGTTAATTGTTGCTATGCTCAGAGAAATATGCAAAACACTGGACAGGTGTATGAACCAAAATAGCAAGTTTTTCACCTCTGAGCTAACTCCAACTTATCTGTTTTGATCTATCTTTTTGAGAGTGATCTTCCAAGGTACATAGGGTGTCTAATACATCCATCGGCAAGCTAAAAGGGCCCACCATATACTCATGGAGTTCATTTGGCTGGTGTAGATCAAGGATTTTGCAACACCTCTTCATCTTCAAGCACATACCTATTCATCTCTTCATAGTGGTATCAGAGCAAGGTTGGACAACATGGTAGATGGATTTCCTTCATCAATTGACAAATTGGACAGAGGTAACTACTCAGCTTGGTCATTAAGAATGGAAGCTTATCTCGAAGGTAGAAGTTTATATGGTTATGTGGCTGGAGATGAAGTTATGCCAAGTTTCAAGAACAAAAGTCAACCAACACAAGAAGAGCAAGAAAGCTTGAGCACATGGTGCTCCAAGGATGCACTTGCAAGGTCTTATCTCCTCAACTCTATCTCAGATTTTTTGTTGCCTCACATTAGAAGTTGTAAGACATCTCAGGAAGTGTGGGATGCACTTGAAGCCTTCTTCTCTTCAAGTACCAAAGCTAGGAAGCATCAACTATGGCTGGATTTCACAACTCTCAAGAAGGCTCCCAAACAAAATGTGACTGATTTTGTCACAAAGCTCAAGGACATAGCGGATCAGTTGGGAAGCATTGGAGAGGTAATAGATGAAGAGCAAATTGTAAGGCAAGTCATCAATGGCTTGAAGGAAGATGACAAGTGGGAAGCATTCACCACAGCTATGGATTTGTACATGGGCATGCATGTACCTGATTTCAATACACTCATTGGAAAACTACTTACCCAAGAGGCAAAGCTTATCAAAAATGGAGAAAGCTCTAAAGGTAATCAATCTTCAGCTTTATACATTGATAAAAGCAAGTCCAAAGATAACAAAGGAAAGGCAAAGAAAGTGGATGATGAAGCAGGTACATATCAAGCTAACTATGCAGGTAGAGGAAGAGGAGGTAGACAAGGCAGGGGGAGATCCCAAGACTCCAACTCATGTTCTATTTGTGGATTAACTAATCATACAACTAAAAATTGCTTTAAGAATTCTAGGAATCAAAGAGGCAGAGGATACAATAGAGGAAGTTATGGCTACTCAAGAGGAAGGTTCAACAATCATCATGGCAACTATAACAACTACAATCATTCAAACTATCAAGGAGGCTACAAAGGAAGGAGAGACTTCAATAACTACACAGAAGACTCAAACAAAGAGAATTCATTATTGATCATGAGCATGGCTATGCCACAAGGTAAATCTGATGAGCATGTTTTCTACATAGATTCAGGTTGTTCAAATCATGTGGCAGGAAATGTGGCACTCCTATCAGATTTAGAAGATCCAAGGAATAAGCATGAGGTACAAACAGGAGATGAGACAAAACATCCTGTGGAGAAAATAGGCAATGTCAAAGCACCTGATGGAAACATCAACCTACTCAGTAAGGTACTCTATGTCCCTACCATTACAAAGAATTTGATAAGTGTTGGGCAGATAGTAGAGAAAGGGTTGCAAGTCAGGTTCACAAAAGCTAGAGCATTTGTTGAAGATCCAAGTCAAGGATTTAGAAGAATTGCAAAAGGTGAAAAGGCAGGTAGATTGTTCACATTTGAATTACAAGACACTAGAAACATTGCTCTCTTTAATTATGGTAGTCACACACTCACAGAATTGGAAGTATGGCACAAAAGGTTAGCACATATTGGTGAAAGGTCATTAAAGCAAATTTGCAGGGACCAAAGTGTACTTGGACTCCCTAATTTGTCAAAACAACATATGATTTATAAGTGTAGTGCATGTCAATTTGGAAAGTCTCACAGGTTACCATTCATGAAGAAAGGTTATATGCATGGAGATCTCTTGGAGTTGGTTCATACAGATGTATGGGACCTAGCAAGGAAGCTTCAATATCTGGATCAAGGTATTATGTCTCCTTTATTGATGATTGCAGCAAATGGACTATCCTATTCTTTATGAAACACAAAGATGAAGTTTTTTCATGTTTCAAAAGATATTTGGCTCTTGTGGAGAATCAAACAGGTAAATCACTAAAAAGGCTAAGGTCATATGGAGGAGGAGAATACTTCTCCCATGATTTGATTCTTTTCTTCAAGAAAGAGAAATCAAAAGAGAGGTAACTACAAGGTACATGCCTGAGCAAAATGGAGTGGCAGAAAGGAGGAATAGAACATTTGTTGAAGCTACAAGGTCCATGTTAAATGAAAAGCATTTACCTAATTATCTATGGGTTGAGGTTGTATCTACAGCCACTTACTTGATTAACAGGTTGCCTTCAAAATCCCTTGATGGGATGACTCCATATGAGGCTTGGAATGGAAGAAGACCAAGCTTAGATCATTGTAAAATTTTTGGATGTATTGCTTTTGCTCATGTTCCTTCACAGGTTAGAGGCAAGATGGATCCAAAGGCAGAAAGGTGTGTATTTATTGGATATGACAACAATCAAAAGGGCTACAGGTTATACAACCCTACCAAAAAAGGATTCTTGGTAAGCAGAGATGTAGTTTTTGATGAAAACAATTCATGGTATGAAGATTCATGCAGGAAGGTCAATTTACCATATGATCTTGAAGAAGATTTTCCAAAGCTTGGTAGAGAACAACCGAAGATTGAAGAACAAGACACCTCAGAGGATGAGACCCCCTACAAGTTTTTGATAACCTCTAACATCCTCAAGGAGTTCTCCTTCATGAGAACTAAGCTTATGGTTGAGTTCCATAGGAGTACCTGCAATTTTGGTGTTCTACATCTTAAATTTTAGCAACATATCATGAATATACTTTCTCTGAGTAATAAATATACGAGAATCTGTATACACAAGCTCTAAGCCAAGAAAGTATGTTAACAGACCACGATCACTGATTTTAAATTCTTCCATTAGTTGAGCCTTAACTTGCTTGATGCCATTAACATCATTCCCTGTAATGATAACGTCATCCACATAGACACATAAGTAGATAACTTCTGAGTTGGTCTTCTTTATAAATAAAGAAGAATATGCCTTGCGAGACACAAAACCTTGATCCTGCAAATAAGTAACAAGCCTATGATTCCAAGCTCTAGGAGCTTGCTTTAGGCCATACAGTGCCTTCCTTAGCTTGCATACATAACCTGATTTATCTTTATCTCAAATCCTGGTGGTTGTGCCATATACACTTCTTTTGATATCCATCCATTTAAGAATGCATTCTTAACATGTAACTGATATAGATTCCAATTCTTGGAAGTAGCAACACTTACCAAAACCCTAATTGTTGGCATCTTTGCCACATGTGAAAAGGTTTCTTCATAGTCCACTCCATGGATTTGAGCTAACCCCTTTGCCACTAACCTTGCCTGGTACATGTTTATAGAACCATCTGAATTCTTTTTTATTTTATATATCCACGTAGATCCTATTACCTTCATGCTTGGCTTCTTGGGAACCAAGTCCCAAGTATGGTTTTCTTGAAGTGCTTCTACTTCTTCCTGCATGGCTTCTCTCCATTCTTTCCTCTTACTAGCCTCTTCAAATGAAGAAGGTTCTTCTATCATAGAGTCTTTAGTGATATACACATAATTCTTGGTGACTAATGATGTATCATAGCCATACCTTATGGGATTTTTACGCTCCCTTTGATATCTCCTAAGTGCTTGATTGGAGGGCTCTAAAATGTCTTCCAATTGCTTCATCTTGGCCTTGCCTTTTGACTTCCAAGCCTTGAGATCAATTTTCTCTTCATCCTCTGAATTGATATCTTCTGGTAATTGTTGATCTTCTTGAGTGAGAGTTGGATAGTCATTTTCAAAATCATAATGTAGCTTGATCTTCCTGCAATCATCTTCAAACCATGAATTATTTTCATCAAATACTACATACCTACTAACTATAAATCCTTTGTTAGTGGGATTGTATAGCCTATAACCCTTCTGGTTTTGGTCATACCCAATGAATATACACTTTTTAGCTATAGGGTCATGCTTCCCTCTAATCTGTGAGGGAATGTGTGCATAAGCAATGCATCCAAATATTTTGCAATGGTCCAATGAGGGTCTCCTGCCATTCCATGCTTCATAGGGTGTCATCCTATCCAAGGATTTGGATGGGAGCTTGTTAATCAAGTAAGTGGTTGTGGAAACAACCTCAATTCATACGTAATTAGGTAGCTTCTTCTCATTCAACATTGGCCTAGAAGCTTCAACTATTAACCTATTCCTTCTATCTGCCACTTTATTCAATTTCGGAGTATATCTTGTTGTGACTTCTCTCTTTATACCTCCGTCTTGTAAGAATAAATCAAATTTATGTGAAAAGTACTCACCACCTTCATCAGATTTGATCCTTCAAGCTTCTACATGTTTGGTTCTCAACTAATGCCAAATATGTTTTGAAACATGTAAATACTTCATCCTTATGCTTCATGAAATAAAGGATTGTCTTTCTACTGTAATCATCTATAAATGAGACATAGTACCTTGAGCCTGAGATTGATGGATCTTTGCTATGTTGGAGCAAGTCTATGACAAGCCTAAGTATTGGCTTGAGTCTCACAAAGTCATTAAAGAAGCTTCAAAATGAAGACTATGTAAAGTTCACTTGTGAACTACCTCTTGTAACTTTTGAAGAGTTTACTTAATGTAAAAGTAAGAGAATCTTAAGTGGTTGAGCCCACATGATCAAGAATGGAAAGAGGAGCCACGAATTCGTGATTTTTGGTAGGTAGAGAATCAAATCAATCATTGATTGATTGGAGAGTGATTGAGGGAAGTTAGCCTCCCAAACTCAACTATAAATAGATGGCAGTTTTAGTCGTGGTTAGAGAGACCTATGTGAAGACCTCCAAGAGCTGAGCTTTATGCCATATCAAGGTGTGATTACAAAGCACACATATGTATCAGTAAGTCATTGTATTGTACAAGCAATATACTTTCATTTTCATGATTATTTGAGTTCATCTTTCCATGTTCTTGTGATGTGTACTACTCACTGCCATTACTTCAGTTTTTTCTCAGTCAGCTTGCAGAGATTGTTTCTCTGCACTTGGTTCATCATTTTCAGTGATTTAACTTGGAAAAGTTAGCTCTATAAGTCTACTATATGCTCACAAATTTTCATGTCATTTGGATGTTGGAATCTTCAGTTATGTTCATTTGAAGTCAACAGGGTATGTTCATCTTCACTTCTCTGTCAGGTACCCGACTTTTTCAGTCATCTTGTCAGAGTCATTTCTCAGTGTTTACTCATCCAAATTCAGTGATTTCAAGCTTGTTGGATTCAGCTTACTGTCTAGTATAAGCATACAAATTTTCATGATCTATGGATTCTTACATCTTGAGTTATGTTAATTTTTCTACTCACTGGTCTATTTCTGTAGCAGCCCGTGAAAATCGGGATGATATCATCACTTGTTAAAAGTCATTCTCAGTGTGTGGTTTGTTATTTTTGATGAGATTACTCTCTAAAGTTAGCTCTTTAAGCTACCTAGCCTTCCCCAAGAGGAATTAATCTAATTGCTGCTGTGCTCAGAGAATTATGTAAAACACTGGACAGGTGTATCAACCAAGAATAGCAAGTTTTCACCTGTGAGCTAACTCCAACTTATCTGTTTTGATCTATCTTTTTGAGAGTGATATTCCAAGGTACATAGGGTGTCTAATACATCCATTGGCAAGCTAAAAGGGCCCACCATCTACTCCTGGAGTTCATTTGGCTGGTGTAGAGCAAAGATTTTGCAACACCTCTTCATCTTCAACACATACCTATCCATCTCTTCACAGTGGTATCAGAGCAAGGTTGGACAACATGGCAGATGGATTTCCTTCATCAATTGACAAATTGGACAGAGGTAACTACTCAGCTTGGTCATTAAGAATGGAAGCTTATCTCCAAGGTAGAAGTTTATATGGTTATGTGGCTGGAGATGAAGTTATGCCAAGTTTCAGGAACAAAAGTCAACCAACACAAGAAGAGCAAGAAAGATTGAGCACATGGTGCTCCAAGGATGCACTTGCAAGGTCTTATCTCCTCAACTCTATCTCAGATTTTTTGTTGCCTCACATTAGAAGTTGTAAGACATCTCAGGAAGTGTGGGATGCACTTGAAGCTTTCTTTGCTTCAAGTACTAAAGCTAGGAAGCATCAACTATGGCTGGATTTCACAACTCTCAAGAAGGCTCCCAAACAAAATGTGACTGATTTTGTCACAAAGCTCAAGGACATAGCAGATCAGTTGGGAAGCATTGGAGAGGTAATAGATGAAGAGCAAATTGTAAGGCAGGTCATCAATGGCTTGAAGGCAGATGACAAGTGGGAAGCATTCACCACAGCTATGGATTTGTACATGGACATGCATGTACCTGATTTCAACACACTCATTGGACAATTACTTACTCAAGAGGCAAAGCTTATCAAAAATGGAGAAAGCTCTAAACGTAATCAATCTTCAGCTTTATACACGGATAAAAGCAAGTCTAAAGATAACAAAGGAAAGGCAAAGAAAGTGGATGATGAAGCAGGTACATATCAAGCTAACTATGCAGGTAGAGGAAGACATGGCAGAGGTAGAGGAAGAGGAGGTAGACAAGGCAGGGGGAGATCCCAAGACTCCAACTCATGTTCTATTTGTGGATTAACTAATCATACAACTGAAAATTGCTTTAGGAATTCCAGGAATCAAAGAGGCAGAGGATACAATAGAGGAAGTTATGGCTACTCAAGAGGAAGGTTCAACAACTACCATGGCAACTACAACAACTACAATCACTCAAACTATCAAGGAGGCTACAAAGGAAGGAGAGACTACAATAACTACACAGAAGACTCAAACAAAGAGGATTCATTATTGATCATGAACATGGCTATGCCACAAGGTAAATCTGATGAGCATGTTTTCTACATAGATTCAGGTTGTTCAAATCATGTGGCAGGAAATGTGGCACTCCTATCAGATTTAGAAGATCCAAGGAATAAGCATGAGGTACAAACAGGAGATGATACAAAACATCCTGTGGAGAAAATAGGCAATGTCAAAGCACCTAATGGAAACATCAACCTACTCAGTAAGGTACTCTATGTCCCTACCATTACAAAGAATTTGATAAGTGTTGGGCAGATAGTAGAGAAAGGGTTGCAAGTCAGGTTCACAAAAGCAGGAGCATTTGTTGAAGATCCAAGTCAAGGATTCAGAAGAATTGCAAAAGGTGAAAAGACAGGTAGATTGTTCACATTTGAATTACAGGACACTAGAAACATTGCTCTCTTTAATTATGGTAGTCAGACACTCACAGAATTGGAAGTATGGCACAAAAGGTTAGCACATATTGGTGAAAGGTCATTAAAGCAAATTTGCAGGGACCAAAGTGTACTTGGACTTCCTAATTTGTCAAAACAACATATGATTTATAAGTGTAGTGCATGTCAGTTTGGAAAGTCTCACAGGTTCCCATTCATGAAGAAAGGTTATATGCATGGAGATCTCTTGGAGTTGGTTCATACAGATGTATGGGGACCTAGCAAGGAAGCTTCAATATCTGGATCAAGGTATTATGTTTCCTTTATTGATGATTGCAGCAGATGGACTATCCTATTCTTTATGAAACACAAAGATGAAGTTTTTTCATGTTTCAAAAGATATTTGGCTCTTGTGGAGAATCAAACAGGTAAATCACTAAAAAGGCTAAGGTCAAATGGAGGGGGAGAATACTTCTCCCATGAGTTTGATTCTTTTCTTCAAGAAAGAGGAATCAAAAGAGAGGTAACTACAAGGTACACTCCTGAGCAAAATGGAGTGGCAGAAAGGAGGAATAGGACAATTGTTGAAGCTGCAAGGTCTATGTTAAATGAAAAGCATTTACCTAATTACTTATGGGCTGAGGCTGTATCTACAGCCACTTACTTGATTAACAGGTTGCCTTCAAAATCCCTTGATGGGATGACTCCATATGAGGCTTGGAATGGAAGAAGACCAAGTTTAGATCATTGTAAAATTTTTGGATGTATTGCTTTTGCTCATGTTCCTTCACAGGTTAGAGGCAAGATGGATCCAAAAGCAGAAAGGTGTGTATTTATTGGATATGACAACAATCAAAAGGGCTACAGGTTATACAACCCTACCAACAAAGGATTCTTGGTAAGCAGAGATGTAGTTTTTGATGAGAACAATTCATGGTATGAAGATTCATGCAAGAAGGTCAATTTACCATATGATCTTGAAAAAGATTTTCCAAAGCTTGGTAGAGAACAATCAAAGATTGAAGAACAAGACACCTCAGAGGATGATGAAGAATGTCAGATGGAAAAGATCAAAGCATGGAAGTCTAAAGGTAAAGCAAAATTGCAGGAACTTGGACATGAGGCAGAATCATCACATCATGGCCTAAGAAGATCTATGAGGGAAAAGAAAAAACCAGAAAGGTATGGGTTTGACACCTCATTAGTAACTAAACATTCTATCTACATAGCACAGGACATAAACCAAGAGGAGCCATCATCATTTGAAGAGGCCAAAGCAAAAACAGAATGGAAGCATGCAATGAAGGAAGAGATTGAAGCACTCGAGGAAAACAACACTTGGGATTTGGTGCCCAAGACTTCATCCATGAAGGTAATAGGCTCAAGATGGGTCTATAAACTCAAGAAGAATTCTGATGGTTCCATTAACAGGTATAAGGCAAGGCTTGTAGCAAAAGGCTTTGCACAAACTCAGGGAATTGATTATGAGGAGACATTCTCTCCTGTGGCAAAGATGCCTACTATTAGGGTTTTGCTTAGTATTGCCTCTTCCAAGAATTGGAAGATACTTCAACTAGATGTGAAGAATGCATTCTTGAATGGTTGGATAACAGAAGAGGTATATATGGCACAACCACCTGGTTTTGAGAATCAAGTTTATCCTGATTATGTGTGTAAACTTAACAAAGCATTGTATGGTCTCAAGCAAGCTCCAAGAGCTTGGAATTTCAGGCTTGTTTCATTCTTGCAGGACAAAGGCTTTCAACCAAGCAAGGCAGATCCTTCACTCTTTATTAAAAAGAGTAATTCCGAGGTCATCTATCTATGTGTATATGTAGATGATATTATACTGACAGGAAATGATGCAGATGGTATGAAGAAGATCAAAGATCAGATGAGAGAAGAGTTCAAGATAAGTGATTTGGGTTCACTTACCTACTTCCTAGGTTTGGAAGTTGTCTACAAAGATCATGGTTTGTTTCTCACTCAAAGGAAGTACATTAAGGACATGTTGGCAAAATTCAAGATGCAAGATTGTAAGATTGCAGGTACTCCAATGGAGGTTAATCACAAATTGAGCTCACATGAAGGTGAACTCATAGAGGACATCACATCATATCAAAGTCTAGTGGGTAGTCTCAACTATGCCACATTGACAAGAGTAGATATATGTTACAGTGTGAGTGTGCTAAGCCAATTTATGCACACACCAAGGAAACCACATATGGATGCTGCCAAAAGGATACTCAAATATCTCAAAGGAACCATAAATGAAGGACTTTACTATCCTTATGTATCTGATTTAGGTTTGAAGTTATTTTCTGATGCAGATTGGGCTGGCTCCAAGGAAGATAGAAGGAGCACTTCAGGTTATCTTACCTTTGCAGGTTCAAAGCTTATTTCATGGTCATCCAAGAAGCAACCCACAGTTGCTCTCTCTTCTACTGAAGCTGAATACAGAGGTCTTGCCATAGCTACTCAGGAAGCTATGTGGATGAAGACATTATTCAAAGATCTTGGATTGGAGTTTAGAACTCCAACTATTTTTGGTGACAATATGAGTTCTATTCACTTGGCTGCTAATCCTATTTTTCATGCAAGGACTAAACATATTGAAGTTCATTATCATTATGTACAAGAGAAGATCCTAAGCAAGGAGATTCAAATATCATATGTGTCCACTCATCAACAATGTGCAGATATTCTAACTAAAGCATTGGATGGTACAAAGCTTTGCAAATTCAAGGCTATGATAGGTTTGCAGGTAATCTTGGAAGACTGAAGACCTCAAGCATACTTGGCTTGAGGGGGAGCTGTTGGAGCAAGTCTATGACAAGCCTAAGTATTGGCTTGAGTCTCACAAAGTCATTAAAGAAGCTTCAAAATGAAGACTATGTAAAGTTCACTTGTGAACTACCTCTTGTAACTTTTGAAGAGTTTACTTAATGTAAAAGTAAGAGAATCTTAAGTGGTTGAGCCCACATGATCAAGAATGGAAAGAGGAGCCACGAATTCGTGATTTTTGGTAGGTAGAGAATCAAATCAATCATTGATTGATTGGAGAGTGATTGAGGGAAGTTAGCCTCCCAAACTCAACTATAAATAGATGGCAGTTTTAGTCGTGGTTAGAGAGACCTATGTGAAGACCTCCAAGAGCTGAGCTTTATGCCATATCAAGGTGTGATTACAAAGCACACATATGTATCAGTAAGTCATTGTATTGTACAAGCAATATACTTTCATTTTCATGATTATTTGAGTTCATCTTTCCATGTTCTTGTGATGTGTACTACTCACTGCCATTACTTCAGTTTTTTCTCAGTCAGCTTGCAGAGATTGTTTCTCTGCACTTGGTTCATCATTTTCAGTGATTTAACTTGGAAAAGTTAGCTCTATAAGTCTACTATATGCTCACAAATTTTCATGTCATTTGGATGTTGGAATCTTCAGTTATGTTCATTTGAAGTCAACAGGGTATGTTCATCTTCACTTCTCTGTCAGGTACCCGACTTTTTCAGTCATCTTGTCAGAGTCATTTCTCAGTGTTTACTCATCCAAATTCAGTGATTTTAAGCTTGTTGGATTCAGCTTACTGTCTAGTATAAGCATACAAATTTTCATGATCATTGGATTCTTACATCTTGAGTTATGTTAATTTTTCTACTCACTGGTCTATTTCTGTAGCAGCCCGTGAAAATCGGGATGATGTCATCACTTGTTAAAAGTCATTCTCAGTGTGTGGTTTGTTATTTTTGATGAGATTACTCTCTAAAGTTAGATCTTTAAGCTACCTAGCCTTCCCCAAGAGGAATTAATCTAATTGCTGCTGTGCTCAGAGAATTATGTAAAACACTGGACAGGTGTATCAACCAAGAATAGCAAGTTTTCACCTGTGAGCTAACTCCAACTTATCTGTTTTGATCTATCTTTTTGAGAGTGATATTCCAAGGTACATAGGGTGTCTAATACATCCATTGGCAAGCTAAAAGGGCCCACCATCTACTCCTGGAGTTCATTTGGCTGGTGTAGAGCAAAGATTTTGCAACACCTCTTCATCTTCAACACATACCTATCCATCTCTTCACATGCTAGGACCCCACACATCAGTGTGTACAAGCTCCAAGTAGTCTTCATACATGTACCCCTTTCTTTTGCATGGTTGCCTGTGAGCTTTACCAAATTGGCATGCTCCACATTTGTATATCATGTGTTGCTTGGACTCATTGGGGATGCCAAGCACACTTTGATCCTTGCATATTTGCTTTAATGTTCTTTCTTCATCCATATGGTGTGGTTGCATATTTTCATCTTCATCAGCTACAAATCCATCTCTTCACAATATGCATAGTGTTTAGCAATGAAAGAGTCATAAGTTGATCTCCGAACTGGATATCTTTCTTCCATTGAGCTTCTTCTCTTTTCAGGGACTAGAATGGATCTCTTTCTTCTTTCTTTTGATGTCTTTACACCTTGACTTTCTATTTTTTTCATACTCTCCATGGTGCTATCCACGTCTGCCACATGATTGCATCCATCATCCTTTTCCTTTGTGCCTTTGCTTCTTGTAGAACTTTCTTTACTTTAAGTAGGCTTGCTTCTCAATCTCCCTTTCCATGGAGATGTGTGGCTTCCCTTTGATGTTGTCCTTGAAGTTGAAGGACCATAAATTTCCACACTTTCTTGGTCTTCTACATGTCTCCTCTCGGCATCATGTATGTCTTCAACCTGCAATGAATCTTTCACACCATACCATGGTAGCGGTTCATCAAAGATAACATCTCTTGGTACCTTTAGCTGTTTAATTAAAGGATCATAGCATCTAAAACCCTCTTGCTCACTTGAATACCCAATAAAAATGCACCCTTCAACTTTTGCTTCAAGTCTATGCCTCAGTTCATATGTGGAGCATATGTTCATATACCCAAGAACCTTAGACAAAAGTTGGATCATAAGTCAAAGAAATGCATTTTTCTTGGATATGGTCGAGAAGGACAATTTGGATATCACTTATGGGATCCTGAAACACGGATAGTGATCAGAAGTAGTGATGTCATTTTCAATGAGTCTAAGATGCATAAACAACCCATTAAGGAGATTGAAGTGAGAAGAGTGGTGTTTGAGGATACTAGTCCTCCAGTTAGCATGCATAAAAATGCTGCACATAGGGATGTTCAAGCGAATCTCCATTTAGATCAATCTGCACATGTTCCTGTTCAGAAACCATTGAGACATTCTGCACGTGTCTCACATCCACTTGATAGATATGTTCCAGGTTTAGATTTTGTTATGCCAATAGATGTCGGTGAGCCTTCTTGCTATAAAGAGGCTATGCAGACAGAGGATCATGTCAAGTGGGAGCATGCCATGAAGAGTGAGTTGGATTCTATTCACAAGAATGGTACTTGGGATTTAGTACCTTTGCCAAAGGGCAGGAAAGATTTACCATGTAAATGGGTATATAAGCTGAAATTCACATCAAATAGTGCTTCTCCAAAGTATAAAGCAGCACTCGTTGCAAAGGGTTTTAACAACAACATGGTGTTGATTTCGAGTAAGTCTTCTCTCTAGTGGTCAAGATGACTACGCTACGCATGTTGCTTGGATTTGTTGCAATGGAGGACTTAGATCTAGTCCAAATGGATGTGAAAAATGCTTTCTTGCATGGAGATCTTACAAATGAGATCTATATGGAACAACGTGAGGGTTATGTAGTTCATGGCAAGGAAAGTCTAGTTTGTAAGCTCAAGAAGAGCTTGTATGGACTTAAACAGTCCCCTAGACAATGGTACCAAAAGTTTGATGCTTTTATGAAGTCTCAAGGCTATTCTCGAAGCAATGAGGATCATTGTCTCTACACAAAGAGATGCTCAGATGGCAGCTTGATATGCTTGATACTTTATGTCGATGATATGTTGATTGTTGGGAAGTCCTCTTATGATTTGCCAATTCTCAAAAAGAAGTTGAGTGAGACCTTTGATATGAAGGATTTGTGAAGAGATGGATAGGTATGTGCTTGAAGATGAAGAGGTGTTGCAAAATCCTTGATCTACACCAGGCAAATGAAATCCAGGAGTATATGGTGGGCCCTTTTAGCTTGCCAATGGATGTATTAGACTCCCTATGTACCTTGGAAGATCACTCTCAAAAAGATAGATCAAAACAGATAAGTTGGAGTTAGCTCAGAGGTGAAAAACTTGCTATTTTGGTTCATACACTTGTCAAGTGTTTTGCATATTTCTCTAAGCATAGCAGCGATTAACTTAATTCCTCTTGGGGAAGTCTAGTTAACTTAAAGATCTAACTTTCAAGAGTAATCTCATAAAAAATAATGAACCACACACTGAGAATGATGTTTAACAATTGATGACATCATCCCGATTTCCACGGGCTGCTACAGTAATGAGACCAGTGAGCAGAAAAATGAACATAACTCAAAATGTAGGAATCCAATGATTATGAAAATTTGTATGGTTATACTAGATAGTAAGATAAATTCACGAAGCTTTAAATCATTAAATGTGGGTAAGTACACAGTGAGAAACAGCTCTGACAAGATGAGTAAAAAAGTCGGGTACCTGAGAGAAGTGAAAATGAACAAACAGCATTGACTTCAACTGAACATAACTGAAGATTGAAACACCCAAATGAAATGAAAATTGGTGAGCATATATGTGACTTATAGAGCTAACTTTACCAAGTTACATCACTGAAAATGAGGCACCAAGCTCAGAGAAACCATCTCTGTAATCTGACTTAAAAAACTGAGAGATATGGCAGTGAGTAGTACACTTCACAAGAACATGGAAATATGAACTCAAATGATCATGAAAATGAAAGTATATTGCTTGTACAATACAATGGACTTATTGATACATATTTGTGCCTTGGAATCACACCTTGATATGGCATAAAGCTTAGCTCTTGGAGGCCTTTACAGAGGTCTCTCTAACCACGACTAAAACTGCCATCTATTTATAGTTGAGTTTGGGAGGCTAACTTCCCTCAATCACTCTCCAATCAATTAGTGATTGATTTGATTCCCTACCTACCACAAATCACAAATTCGTGGCTCCTCTTTCCCTTTCTGATCAAGTGGACTCAACCACTTAAGATTCTCTCACTTTTACATTAAGTAAACTCTTCAAAAGTTACAAGAGGTAGTTCACAAGTGAACTTTACATAGTCTTCATTTTAAAGCTTCTTCTATGACTTTGTGGGACTCAAGCCAATACTTAGGCTTGTCATAGACTTGCTCCAACAGCTCCCCCTCAAGCCAAGTATGCTTGAGGTCTTCAATCTTCCAAGATTACTTGTAAACCAATCATAGCCTTGAATTTGCAAAGCTTTGTACCATCCAATGCTTTGGTTAGAATATCTGCACATTGTTGATGAGTGGACACATATGATATTTGAATCTCTTTGCTTAGAACCTTCTCTCTTACATAGTGATAATGAACTTCAATATGTTTAGTCCTTGCATGAAAAATAGGATTAGCAACCAAATGAATAGAACTCATATTGTCACCATAAATAGTTGGAGTTCCAAACTCCAATCCAAGATCTTTGAATAATGTCTTCATCCACATAGCTTCTTGTGTAGCTATGGCAAGACCTCTATATTCAGCTTTAGTAGAAGAGAGAGCAACTGTGGGTTGCTTCTTGGATGACCATGAAATAAGCTTTGAACCTGCAAAGGTAAGATAACCTGAAGTGCTCCTTCTATCTTCTTTGGAGCCAGCCCAATCTGCATCAGAAAATAGCTTCAAAACCTAAATCAGATACATAAGGATAATAAAGTCCTTCATTTATGGTTCCTTTGAGATACTTGAGAATCCTTTTGGCAACATCCATATGTGGTTTCCTTGGTGTGTGCATAAATTGGCTTAGCACACTCACACTGTAACATATATCTACTCTTGTCAATGTGGCATAGTTGAGACTACCCACTAGACTTTGATATGATGTGATGTTCTCTATGAGTTCACCTTCATGTGAGCTCAATTTGTGATTGACCTCCATTGGAGTACCATGATCTTTGTAGACAACTTCCAAACCTAGGAAGAAGGTAAGTGAACCCAAATCAATTATCTTGAACTCTTCTCTCATCTGATCTTTGATCTTCTTCATACCGTCTGCATCATTTCCTATCAATATAATATCATCTACATATACACATAGGTAGATGACCTCAGAGTTTCTCTTTTTGATAAAGAGTGAAGGATCTGCCTTGCTTGGTTGAAAGCCTTTGTCCTGCAAGAATGAAACAAGTCTGAAATTCCAAGCTCTTGGAGCTTGCTTGAGACCATACAATGCTTTGTTAAGTTTACACACATAATCAGGATAAACTCGATTCTCAAAACCAGGTGGTTGTGCCATATATACCTCTTCTGTTATCCAACCATTCAAGAATGCATTCTTTACATCTAGTTGAAGTATCTTCCAATTCTTGGAAGAGGCAATACTAAGCAAAACCCTAAAAGTAGGCATCTTTGCCACAGGAGAGAAGGTCTCCTCATAATCAATTCCCTGAGTTTGTGCAAAGCCTTTTGCTACAAGCCTTGCCTTATACCTGTTAATGGAACCATCATAATTTTTCTTGAGTTTATAGACCCATCTTGAGCCTATTACCTTCATGGATGAAGTCTTGGGCACCAAATCCCAAGTGTTGTTTTCCTCAAGTGCTTCAATCTCTTCCTTCATTGCATGCTTCCATTCTGATTTTGCTTTGGCCTCTTCAAAGGATGATGGCTCCTCTTGGTTTATGTCTTGTGCTATGTAGATAGAATGTTTAGTTACTAATGAGGTGTCAAACCCATACCTTTTTGGTTTTTTCTTTTCCCTCATAGATCTTCTTAGGCCATGATGTGATGATTCTGCCTCATGTCCAAGTTCCTGCAATTTTGCTTTACCTTTAGACTTCCATGCTTTGATCTTTTCCATATGAGAGCCATCCTAACAAGAGTAGACATTGCCTATGGAGTAAGTACATTAAGTTAGTTTATGCATGCACCAAGGAACTCACATGGAAGCTGCCAAGAGGGTACTAAAGTATCTAAAGGGTACAATGAATGAAGGGTTATTCTACCCTTTCACTTCTAATTTAGACATAAAGATGTATTCTGATGCAGATTGGGCTCGCTCCAAGGATGATAAGAGGAGCACCTCAGGGTACCTATCTTTTGCAAGTTCAAAGCTTATATCATGGTGATCTAAAAAGAAACCAATTGTGGCTTTATCATCTACAAAAGTAGAGTACAGAGGGCTAGCAAATGCAACACAAGAGGCTTTGTGGCTCAAAAAATTCTATGCAGATTTGGGATAACACTCTTACACTCCAATAATCTTTGGAGACAACGCTAGTTTACTTCAAAAAAATATCGGGTATGTCTTATGATCTGCTAAACATCATACTCAGCCTATAGTTCATCATTTTTTATGAAATCACTCATGGTTGGTAGCTACGTAAGCTAACTAGACATCACCAAAACGAATTAAGCTAATTGCTACTGTGCTAGAGAATTGTTCAATATACTAAACAGGTATAGAGACAAGAATAGCAAGTTTTTGGTCTTGGGTCAATTTCCTACCTCTCTATTTTGATCCATTGATTAGTGGATCATGCTCCAAACATCAAACGTGATTATTTACTATCATTAGCTAGCTAAAGAGGCCCACTACACTCTCCAACAATTATTCTTGGCAGGTGTGAAGCAGGTTTAAGCAATACCACTTCATCTCTAAAGACTATCCACCATCTCTTCCAACACAAAACCTATCCCACCTCATGCTCATAACAACTTCAAAACAAAACTACTGACCACACATTGTCATCCTCTTAGACTACAACATACAAGTAAAAAGGATTATAGGAAAAGCACCAATGTTTGCCACGGAGTTTGAAGTAGAGGACCTCGTAGAGGCATCACAGAAAGGAACTATTACGAGAATACCTAGAGCTGTTACATACGTGGTCAAACACTCCACTAAACATTTTATGTAATGTGTGCTATGGAGCGGTCCCAAGATGTTGTTCGTGGAAAGAATTTGCTATCAAGATAAAGAATAATGCACAATCCATAGATTGAGTCAACTATCCATATCTTGCACCTTCATAAGGACTTCAATAGTAGCATATATGATTGCAACAATACACCATTGTAAGCCACACTTGAAAACCATGCTTGAAGTCACTCCACAAATGCTTATCAAGATATTCAAACTCTTGCTTGTGGTATTCAAGACGTTCCAAAACATCCATGCGCCTCATGTTTCCACACCACACTTTGAAATGGAAATTTACATCCGGTTTTTGACTTGAGCACCATGTCATCCCTCAGGACAATTTATACATTGGCACTACAGGGTAAATACCTCCCCACCTATTACAAACAAACATTTGAAGATATGTTCACACTGGGTTTTTAGGAGTACCACTCTGAGGTATTTATTTCAAACCCCACTCACCTTCTACAGCTCTTTGCCTGTGAACATGAAGTATATTTTAGGCATTAATTTGATGAAGTATATATTTTTTTTTTTTTGAACAAAACAGGAAGGATAAAATTGATGCTAAGCAAAGAAAGTACAAAGACAAGAGAGGCTCACCTTAGAGCCCTCTACAGCACATGGCTGGCTTACAAAAGGATAGAGTCTACATAATCACAAAGATAGGTGATCAAGTATCCTCTAGGCTTTGAGTACATTCTGAGGAGCTTATTTCTCCACACATTGTGGTGGTAATTTTTTAATATTACAAATGGGCTCTTAAAATCCGATTGGGACTCGTTACAAGAGGAACTACATATGCTGAAGATTTTCTTCATTCCGAACAAACAGGAGTAATAGTGATCCTTTCCCCTTTTATTAAAGATAGCACTATTTCTGTTTTTCCATATATACCACAGTAAATGGCTTCTGATGATCTGCCAAAGGAGGATGTCCATGCCATTTGATTCTCCAATCAGTAAATCTTTACTGCTTGGAATTTTAAGACCCTGTATTTGACAGAAAGACCAGATACCACACCAGAATCTAGCAGCAAATTTACAATTGATGAATAGATGTTCCAGATCCTCTTCTTTACCACAGATTTTGCACAGCCCAGCATCAATTTTATACTTCCTAGCCTGACTGCCAGTCCAAATGCCTTGGTGAAGAATGATCCAGTTCAGACAAGATTGTTTATTAGTGAGAGGGAAGGCCCAGGAACATTGGAACCTGTACTTCCACTACAGGTGAGACCACTGAAGTCCCCATTTTTTGTTCAGCTTCACAGTGATTTCTTTAATATTTCTTCCATTCCTTTTGAAAGACTTAAACATATCCCAGGCAATGTCCTGTAGGGAGATCTGCTTCCTCCACATGTAAGTTTCCAAATTCTCCTTCAGAAACTCCTTCTTGCTCAAAAGTACCTATTTACATTGAAAAGAAAGATCGTGAGTAACAATTATGGACTGGTTATCAGTCACTTCACCAGCTCTCATCAGGTCCTGCCATTGTTCAAAACCCTTCTTTCTACACTTGTTCCATCTGATAGGAAGGGTCTGATAGGAACCCGAGTTAAACCAACCAATCCAAATAGAGTCCTGCACTAAAAAGGAAGAGTTGTGAGTTAGCCAAACAGGGAGATTATACTTAGACTTAACAATCATCCAGGATTTCCAGAAATTGCAAGTGAGCTGACTGCCTTTTGGCACAAACTCTTTAGGAGAAGTAATCACATCCCACAAAGAGCAATTAGTCCAGCTCTTATTATACTTCACATGAAACCTGTGAATATTTCTTTTAATCAGACAAGCCCAGAAATCATTAGAGGAGAGGGATCTATAAATCCATTTGGCAGCCATTTGGGTAGCCATCCAAGAAGGACAAATGAGACCAAGCCCACCTTCAGTCTTCTACATACAGCAAGTATTCCAGGCAACTTTGGGGATTTTAGATCCTCCCCACAAGAAATTTCTAGCCAACGAAATGGCCTGCCTTAACTGCTTTTTATTAGGCTGCCAACAGGAAAGAAAGTACGTAAGGGAGGGAAGGATATAATGTTTCAAAACAAAAGATCTATGGGATATACTGTGCTGCACATCTCCCCACTTAAAAATTTTAGCTCTGAATTTGTCAATCATCCAATTCCATCTTTGATCATTAGAGATGCCAAAGCCCATGGGAATTCCCAACAACCTGAAGATCACCCCCTTCTTGATGATGTCACAACCTGTCATCTTAACACATTCAGGAATATGATTATTTGAGGAAAAAAAACCAGTTTTCTTATGATTAATCACAGATCCACTAGCCAAACAGAACATCTCAAGACAATTAAGGAATTGTTTAGCTGAATTATCATCAGCTTTCATCAGCATATTTGTGTCATCTGCAAACATCTGCAGACCCAGAGGAGAGAGAGCTTGAGGGATATCCAAACCTGTGATTGTTCCCTGTTTAAAGCAGTCCTTGACAAGCCAACCTAAGGAGTCACTTGCAATGGCAAAAAGGAGGGGAGCCAAGGGGCAACCTTGTCTAATGGACCTGCACAATCTAAAAGGTTTAGAGAGACAACCATTGATGGCTACTTTAGAAAAGGCATTACCAAACAGAATACTGACATATTTTATAAACCTTTTACCAAAACCAATGTCATGCAGGGATTGAAGAATGAAATCCCATTCTATCCTGTCATAAGCCTTATCAAAATCTATTTTGAAGAAAAAGGAGTCAACGTTAATCTCATTGCAGTAATCAAGGCCTTCCCAGATGGTGATGATACTATCTAATATATATCTGCCTTTAATGAAACCCTTTTGTTCAGGAAGAATTATACTGTTCATAAGAGGGCTAAGCCTTCTGGCAAGAATGGCAGCCAAAATTTTATACAGAGAAGTCAGACAGGAGATGGGTCTCCAATTGTTAAGATCATCCTTAGATCCTTTTTTGTGAATTAATTTTATCACTCCAGTGTTCACGAAAGGAGAAAGGGATCCCCTGCTAAAGGCTTCTTGCCAGATCTTGAGAATTATGGGAACCATCTCATCCTTAAATTCCTGAAAAAACTCATAAGGCAAACCATCATGACCAGGAGACTTACCAGGCTTCAATTTGCTAATGGATTCTATAACCTCACCCTCAGAGAGGGGCATATCAAGGAGGGAGTCCATTCCCTGAGGAACCATTTTTTTCCTACAAAGGGCAATGGCAGCTCTTGCACTCCAGACAGAATCCCCTCTCTTGGGAGGCTGAGAGAATACATTGGCAAAGAACCTTTGGGCAATCTGGAGGTTGTCCTTTATATCTTTAGCGTTAGAGCCATCATTATTCTTGAGAAGAGGGATAAAATCCCTGGCTTTTTTCTTCCTCATCAAATCAAACATATGCTTGTTGGGCTTGTCAATTTTGCCAGCCCAGAATTCTCTAGATGTGGCAAGGGCACCCTTAGCAAGGAGATAGTCCACTTTCTTCACTTGCTCCTGAAGGTCTAAAATCTTAGCTCTTTTTTTTTTTATCAAGGTTAGAACACTCAATTTCATTCATCTGCTGCAAAATCATCATCCTTCTCTGCTGTCTTATTTCTTTAGCTTTAGTCTTATAGTACTTAATTAAGTCCTGAATGTTTCTAACCGCCCTTTCCCAGGCCACAAAAGGAGGAGTGGAAATATTAAAATGCCTCCTCAGAATATTCGAGATTTGTTCCTTCACCACAGGAATCTTAAAAAGGAAAGGATCCAAATGCGTCCACCCTGCACGAAAGTTGGGATTATTATTGAACAAATTAACAATCAAAGGAGAATGATCGGACATTTGAATAGAGGGATCAGTGAAACAACAAAAGTTCCACAGGGAATGACTCCTACTCGCATTAATATAGAACCTATCCAGTCTTGCAGATAATAAATTATTGAGGTTCTTGTTAGTCCAAGTATGCCCAGTATTAGTAGACAGATCAACCAGATTATGCTTATTAATCAAATTATACCAGCAATGTTTTTCAAAACCAGAGACTATATTCTCACTTTTACCAGTCCTGTCTCCAGGATTAGTAACCATATTAAAGTCCCCTGTCATCAATATTTCACCATTGATCTTGGAGATTTCTTCCCAACATTTAGATCTCTGCATAGCCTGATTAGCTGCATAAACACACACTACAGTACAATTAAGGGGCTCTTTACACTTAACAGCAATCCACTGGTTAGTGGAACTCCTCTGAACCTCCTCAATAAAATGACACAGACCATTAGCAATGCCAATAGCTGCCCCACCTTTGCCAGAGTGATCCGTGTACACCCAATGATAATTGTTAGACACTATTTTCAGATTAGCCAAAAGATCCGAACCTCCAATCTTGAGTTCCTGCAAGCATATGAAATCTGGCAGGTGAGAAGCTTCTTTAATCCAGTTGTTAATAGTCTTACTTCTGACCGGATCAGAAAGTCCTTTAGCATTAAAAGAGATAATTTTGATACTATCCATAGAAAAAACAACCAAAAGAGGAGAAAACTTACTTTTTAAGGTTTTTACCTGGCTTTACAGCAGACGCCGACGACCTAACAGTCTCTTTCCTCTTGGTTTTATGTTTTTCTTTACCTTGAGGACTAGGGGATCTGACATTTGTCATGCAAACATCTTGATCAATGTGTCCACCAATGTCTTCCTGAACAGAAGTATGTTCATCTAAACTGTTAATTTGTTCAATAAACATTTCATCACAATTGCTATTGTTATCCTCTTCAGAGGACATCGTCTTAGGGTTGTCGCCAGAAGAGGGTCTGTAGGAGGACCCCTTAACAACGCTAATTCTCCTTTCTATCTCACCCTGCATGCTAGCGACAACATTATCTTCCTGAGGAAAAGAAACATTCGATTGATTAGGAAAAATAAGAGAGATGTCTGCAGTCCTTTTATTTTCCTGTAAAACTTGCTCTTCAAGAGACTCAGATCCCTCCAGAGAGGAGCCTTCAAGGATTTGAAAGGGATTGAAAATCCCTTTTACTAACGACTCTGTCCTGATACCCCCAATTGGGTTTTTTTTTTCTGTTTGTAAGGCACCTTTTTGAAACCTTGCTCTTCTTTGGGGTGGCCCAATCCAATGGGAGCTGGGTCTGTGGGGGGAATTTCACCACCCCCAGCCTTTTTTTCCTGATTTTTAGCTAATAAAGGGCAATCTTTTATTAGGTGACCCTGTTTAAAACAGTTAAAACAGGCATTAGGCAGGTTCCTATATACAACCTTTTGAACATGCACCTTACATCCCTCGGAATTTTTAATAAAAAGTTCAGTTTTAATACTCTTAGAAATGTCGACCTCTACAAGCATCTGAGGCTCCCATTTGGGATTAAAGTCTTTTTTAGGTTTCTGACCAAGAACTTTTCCAATTAACGCGCCTAACTTCTCAAGCCATGGGTAAAATTCCACCGGGAAATCTGGGAATTCCACCCAAATAGGTATTTTTGTTGGCTTGTTATTCCTAGGATTAAAACCAGGATACCACTTATAAAAAGAAAGGGGAGTGTTTCTGATTATCCAATGACCTTCAGCTAGCACTTTCAGAGCATTATTCACATCCTCAAAAAAGAACAGATAAAAATTATTCGGAAGATATTGCACGTGTCTAGCAAAAAGACCCTTGCTTTCCCAATTTACCTTCATCCAAGATTTAAGTAAGTCCTGAGCAGGCCTAGGGCCATGACAATGAGCTATAACTACTTTGTCTTCTAAATGATTGTTCCATCTACTGAGGGCGGAGCTTTCAATAATTAGGGTACAATCATCCTTATCATCCACTTCAGGGTCAAGGTCAATATCATGAGACTTATCCTTAGAAAAACCGTCGACTTTAATGGCCTCATCTACCTTACCTTTACCTTTGAGATCCGAGGACACAGAGGGAGGAAGATGATTACCTGGGTGTTCTTGATTAGCAAAAACAGAGAAAAAATCTTGATTAGGTCTCTGCACGACCTTGGCGTAAGACAATGGAGCATGCCGCTGTTGGTGATCAGCCGAGAAACCATGCATCAGACCTTCTGAAGTAAAACCTCTTATAGTATCATACCTGCCTTCTCCTCCAGACATCGCATTCGCATCTCCCAGAAGAGCCTCCCCGGGACGGGACGAGCAAGAGCTGCCATCGAACACAGGATTGAATGTCGTTTTCACCAGACCGTCTTTATTAACTGTTCTCGAACCAGGGAGCCCATCGCGCAAAGCTTCATGCAGGGCCATGTTGGGGGCCAAGGCCGAAGCAGAACAGAACAGGAGCTATGGCAGCGCCCCCCCTCACGAAGAGGGGGAGGAAAAGAGCAGAAGGACCTTCCCTCACTCCGATAGGGAGGAGAAGGGAAAGAGGCGGCCCCAAAACCCAGGACGTGCGCATGCAGCCTTCAAAACCCTAGGGCGCATTCAACACCCACTACGCGCGTTGATGAAGTATATTGTAGGCATTAATTTGACAGACACAGGATTAAGAATATTTTTTTTTGCATCATTGACGAAACTCTAACCTCTTTTGTCAATTACCAACAGTCTAGTTGTCAAAACCGTAATGTCAAATAACTAACTTTGCCATTTAGACCCTTTTGTCAAAGAGCTTGTCAGAAAGCCATGTGCAACCACCTACCATTCGTTCACTGAATTGAATGCACAACAGCATGTACACCTGTATATAACTACGCTACCTGTTAAGAATAGTGCGGCACGCCGGCACATTTCATTGTCATATCTCTGCGTGTATAGTGGCGCCCTCCTTCTCTATCTTCTCTTTCTCTCCCTTGAACATCGAGCTTATTCAAATCTGTGCCAGTAACATCAAGTGGTATCAAAGCAGGATATTTACAGGAGGTTACTCCCATTCCGCTCCCGCGAATCCTCCTCCCTAGCCAGTATACTCTGCAAGTGCATCATCTTTTCTGTGTGCGCCCCGCGAAGAGGGTCAACCTGCATACTGGAACTCCGGCGATGGGGACAAGGCCTGGTAAATGAACACTGAAAGATTGATCTCGGAGAAAAAAATGACAACGCTGAGAGTTTGCGCAGGGCTAAAAGAATGTACATGGCAACAGGCAAGAATCAAGGAGTCCTTGAGTCACTCGAGACAAGATTTCATATGCTCGTCCCGGTTCGCTGGCCTGGTGGTTGGGCCTCTCGCCTCTTGAGGCGGGGGCCAGGGTTCAACCCGTGGCAGCAACATGTAGGGACATATGAATCCTAGAAACTGTTGTATGTGGCTATTGGCCACTGTTTGACCATCCTCGCGGTAGTTGTGACCGCCGTTCAACCCAGTCTTGTAAACCCTTGTTCTTGTGGGATAAGGGAGGTCCCATGGGTACTATGCCTTTCCTTGTAGAGTTACAATTTCAAAGTTAAAATCCGGGGGAGTAGGCCTCGGCCGAACCTCCATTTAAAAAAAAAAAGATTTCATATGCTGGAAAAGATCTGTTTTAGAGGTGACTCTAGAAAATATATATTTGACCCCAAACTATGACAGAAGTTGCAAAGTTTTGATCATCTGTAGATGTGCTCCAGCAACTATTAGTCTAGAATCACGTTCTGTGAACGGAAGTAGCGATCCAAACTTCTGGCCTACTGCAGTGAAGCACAACTTGTGCTTGTGGACGAATTAAGCCTAATCTATCTCTTTCATACTCTTTACATGGTGAAGGTGTGTGGTTGTCTTCATGAAAGGATCACCTTCGTACAGCATCCGACGCAACACAAGTCTACATTCTCATGCCTATTCTCATAAAAATGTTATGCTATGATATGCTGTGTGAAGTTTCGTAATGTAGTTGTGGGCATGGAAGTCACAGTAATCGAGTGACGCAACCTGACTTGCAAATTTAAAATAAAGGTGTATTGTGGGTTATGCAAAAGCAATAGAAAAGATGCTCATCCTTTTTATCAAACATTTTAGTCTCCTTGCCCTAATCACTGATCTTTCATTGCCTAATCATCCTCATATTTTGTGAACAGTCATTTTAGAAAGCTTTGAACTCCTCAATTCGCAATTATTTCCTTCTTTTTCTATGACGAAGGGTATTGAAGGTGCTTCATTTTTCATCCTTTCACCCTCCAGAGCCTTTAGTGCTATATAATCATTCCTGCCTATGTAGGTTTGAGCATGATCATTGTATATATGTTATTGTTTTATCAAATGATTAAACACTGCCGATGCCATAATCAAACCCATGGTAAGACCTTCTCAATCTTTTTCCCGAATATCTCAAAGGATATGCTAAGTCAAGGCATCCAAGAAAAAATTAATAGCCAATGGGTCTATTCTTCAACAACCAATTCCATCGACAAATGTTACCCAAAAAAGATGGACAAGAACGAAGTCAACCTATAATGGTTCTCAACATATTCAAGCTGAAGACAACCTACCCCTAGTATCCTAGAATGGTGAATCCTAATGTGGTGAAAACAAAATCACATATGTATACAAGCCAATAGAGCATACTATCCAATGTGGTAGCTGATACTAGCTTCTGCATAGCCATCGAGTTCTCCTCGAGTTCACAAAAAACCAATGAAGTTCACACTCACCCAATACTAGCTTCTGCATAGCCATCGAGTTCTCCTCGAGTTCACAAAAAACCAATGAAGTTCACACTCACCCAATTTAGTAGATCAACTCCCAAGCGGTAAATCAAACCCAACGTTCTAACCTAATATTGCACACCGAATCTCCGAATATAAATGTCCAATCTGACATGCCCAATTTGGCAACCAAGTATGTACAATTAGTGTTTTCCTATGCATGGAAAAAAGGGGGAATTGTAACCTCTTTTGTCAACTACCAACAGTCTAGTTGTCAGAACTGTAATGTCATGTCAGATAACTGACTTTGCCATTTAGACCCTTTTGTAAAAGAGCTTGTCAGGAAGCCATGTGCAACCACCTACCATTCCTGAATTGAATTGAATGCACAACAGCATGTACACCTGTATATAACTACCTCTACCTGATGAGAATAATGAGACACATTTGATTGTCATATCTGTGCGTGAATAGTGGCTCCTCCTTCTCTATCTTTTCTCTCTCCCTGGAACTTCGAGCTTATCCAAATCTTTGCTAGTAACATCAAAAATTATTCCCACGTTTTCAACCATGAGAGAGAGAGAGAGAGATTTTGTGGATTATCAACAAAACGATTGCCACCTGTAACCCCTAGTCCGAGCTGCAACCAACAAAAACTATTTGATAACTTTTTCTTTTATTAGTAGCACCTTCTTGATTATTTCCAACAGATAAAAATGTGTCAATCGTTGAGAGCAAAAGTTATTCCATTGACGGAAAATGTACGTCATTGTGTATGCTTTGGAATTTATCTCACGCCATTGTTTCATTATGAAAAAGAAAGAAACATAATATCTTAACCAACAATAAAGGGTTAAGCTCAATGCCTCCAGGGCATGAGGCAACGCAACCAAAGAAATCTTGAAATTAATAAGGATTTCCGAGACTTGGGCGAAGATTTTAAAGGGATAAATAAAAGAAGATAGACCTTAAATGATGACATGATTGAGACATTCATAGCCTAACAAACTATTTACGTTTTGGGAAAGTTTCCTAAAGATCAAATTTTATTTTATGCAAATGGATTATTTTAAAGTAGAATAAAGAAAAGAAAAAGAAATTAAAAGATGTTAACTACATGGAATTTCATAATGTAAAAAATGGAGAATTTATCAAGTACTGTGAATTGTGATGGCCAATGTACTAGAGTTATGATGTAATATATCACAATGAGAAATATCTTCTTGTCCACGTTTCATAGGTGGTTTGGTTAAGCACTTGTCTCTTGAGGCAGAGGTCTTGTGCTCAACTTCACCAAGCTGAACATATAATGACTTTGGCTAGTCTAAACTATTTGTAACCAATTGTGATGTTATCTACCTCTACTTTGTGGGATATGGGGGGTCACGTAGGTACTATGCCCATTCACATGTATAATTGTTCTTTCAAAGTTAAAACTCAACAGAGTAGGCAATTGCTAAATCCCCATTAAAAAAAAAAAAAATTAAAGCTCGAGTGACACATAAAAGATGGTTTTACATCATCAAATGTATGGATAAATAAAAGCTCTTTGGATAAATGAGGCCTCACCTATCAGCTCTAATAACATAAAGGCATTGCCCATCTTCCTTTTGGACACCGAACTTCCTTTTGGAAAAAAAACGCCCAACTTCCTTTTGGAAAGAAAAAACATAAAAGGATCGTATATACGATCTTGAGAGTGAATAAAAGAGGAAACAATTATGCAGAAAAAGAATTATCACTTAAGAAATAATGAGCCTTTGCATAAAAGAGGAAACAACTATGCAGAAAAAGAAATATCACTTACACAATTCATAGCAATGGTTGAAATATCACTTACACAATTCATAACAATGCTCTCTCTCTCTCTCTCTCTCTCTCTCTCTCTCTCTCTCTCTCTCTCTCTCTCTCTCTCTCTCTCTCTCTCTAAAGTCTCTATGTTTATATTCTGTCTCTCTCAGTTCTCTCTCTTCAAAAATCTCTCAATTATCTCTCTCCTCAAATCTCCCTCAATCATCTCTCTTGCTTTGAAGAAGTTGTATCCCTCAAGCCCTCAATCCCTGAATCATCTCTCTATGAGAAGAGGTTTACATATCTCAATCTTTGAAAGCGACCAAAGAAGTTATATGAGTCTTGAGAGAGCTACATTTAGCTTTCATTTGCTTGAAAGCAGCTGACATACTCACTATCATTGATTCTATCGTATTTGTCTATCTAAAATATCGTTCTTTTGTGAATAAGCGATGAATTTGCCACAGGTATCTAACACTTCCTTCTCAATTTGCCATAGGTATCTTATTTGTTTATGGTTTGCTCAATTTATTGCGAAGTGTTATCTAACACTTCCTTCTCCCTATGTTCCATTTTGAACAACCCAAAAGACAAAATGAGACAAAATGAAAGAAGTGCACTTCCATTCTAATTCCCAAGGCTTCTAATGTGAATTTGACTTGGATTGAAAGGCTTTTAAACTTTGATCCATATGCTTTTCTATGTCTCCTTACCCTCTTTAAGCTTTTCAAAACATTGAATTTACAATTGCATCCTCCAAAAAAAAGCTTAAATCATAAAAATCTTGCTTCTCCTTGCCAATCCTCCTCGGAGAAGAAAATGATGCTCAACACGTACATGTTTGCTCAACTATTCTTCTCCAAATGATGGAATAAAGTTTTGACACTTGAGTCACAAAAACGACAATTAGAAATTATTGCCTACGCTCTATAAACAGTTTGTAGATAACGTTTTGATATCTCATTGAAATTCTATGTATCTATGTTTTTGGAGCGTATTTGATATATATATATATATATATATATATATATATATATATATATATATATATATATATATATATATATATATATATATATATATATATATATATATATATATCCAACAAAAGACATGGAATTGAATCTTTCCGCAAAATGATATCTATAATGCCAACCACGGCAAGTCCATAGGGAGTTGGCGTACAAACAAAAAGGAAACGTTTGCATTTAAAAATACCTACTTTGTTCTTGAAAGAAGGATCACACATAGTGTTGATGAGGTCAGCTAGATACTTAGCCTATTTGTAGATCAGGATGGACACATGTAATCATCATTATTTGAGTTCTTAGGTAAATTCACATTTGGAGTCTCTATTCATCTTGAAGTTCCGCAAAACATATTGAGAGACTATCAAAATGTTATTTGGTGTTGATATATCATCAGAAGTTAGTATGTAAAAGATTTATACCTTATCGTATAGAAGATAGTGGTAGTTCCACTAGTTGCTGCATTTTCTTAGCATGTCTTTATTTTGCATGAGATATGATTCGATAGTTATTTGGATCCTTCTCATTTGTTAAGATATTTTTGAGGTATGAATCATTTGGTATACATATTTCGATACTAAAATTGGAGCAGGACATGAATTTGTTGTTCTTCTAGTTTATCAAAATAAGTAAACAAAACATTTACTTGAGCTCAGAGTATGAAAAACTATTTGGAAAAGGTTTTTTCTATTTGTGAAAAATCTATATTATTCATCCACATCCCTTGATGGGTTTATTTCTTACTTTTAGGATTTTCCCTCTCATATTTTACCATATTTATCTTATCTAGGAAGTAGAGGGATACCTCTATTCCTTTAGTTGGTTTTTCCTATAATAGGTGGATACATATCTACAAGCCTAATTCTTTCTTGTTTTTTACGCATGTATTCCATTAACTCCAAGTATTATTGGTTAGCCGAATGATTATTCTATATTCTATTTTTCATTGATTTCTTAGTTTTCTGTTTCGTTACAATCTTGTTGAGGGTAATTACTATTGGTGCAATTACTCCAAGCCTAAATGCTTCTCCACTTAGCCATAAGATCATATGTGCATTCATTTATTAGCACATGAATGATCTCTTGTAAAAGATTGATTTTTACTCCTTGTAAAAGTGCATAGGTGGAATCACTTCCAATTACAAGTTCTTAGGAGAATCTTTCCATGACTTTTTTGGTGAGGACTTATAGCAAATCAAGTCCTAAAACTTTGGAACACTTTTAGGTAAAGATTCAAATTCAACTTGAATCTTGGCTCCAACAAAAAGGCTATAAAAGAGGACTATCTAGTTGTGTGGATATGCAGTCAGAAGAGCCTAATTTGAAGAGACATTTAGAGGGATTTCATATGGATATTGAGCTCACACTATAGCTCTAACATTTCCCTCACATTATGCATTCATTCATTGCCAATTTCAATGTAATCTATGTGCATTAATACATATAGTTTTCTCATATCTCATATCTTCTACTCTGTCATGTATCACTCAGAACAGTGAACTTCCCTGATCTATTTCTCAATGTGTACTTGATCATTTGCAATGATTTAAATTGTTATAGATTCATTATATTTTCTAGTCTCTTGTTGCAAAGTTCCATTTTAATTGGCTCCATCATTCTCAAGTTATGTGCAAAACATTACCCTCTAGTTTGCATACTATCAACACCCGAAAATGTCGGGATGTGTATCTGATTTGCTAAGCATCATTCTTTGAGCATAGTTGATCATTTTAAGTTAAATAAATTGTGAAGGTTAGCTATCTTAGTCAATTTGATATTCCCAAAAGATGTTTCTTCAATTGTTCACAGAGGAAGAGAACTGTTCATTTCTGTGAACACGTGTAGTGACCAAAATAGCAAGTTTTTGGTTCACAATGAAACCCCAACTTATCTTTTTTGATCTTATGATTTGAGGATCATCTTACAAAGTACTTGGGTGATTATTTGTGCTTCTTGGAAATCTCAAGAGGTCTACTTTGCACTCCTCAACTCACTTTTGACTGGTGTGATGCAAGAATTCGCAGCACCATCTCATCTCTGGAAGGTGTCCGCCATCTCCTCAAACAGTGGTATCATAGCAACATCAAGGTAAAATGGGAGATGGATTTCCATCATTCATTGACAAATTGGATAGGGGTAATTATTCATCTTGTTCCCTAAGGATGAAGGCTTACCTCTAAGGGAGAAGCTTGTATGGATACATATCTGAAGATGAACAAATGCCAACCTTTAGAAGCAAAAACCAACCTACAAGAGAGGAGCAAGAGAGATTAGTTGCATGGTGTGCAAAGGATGCTCTAGCCAGGCCTCACATACTCAATTCAATATCTAATTTTTTGTTACCTCATATTAGGAATTTTAAGACTTCCCAAGAGACTTGGGAAGTACTATCTTCATACTTCTCATCAAATACAAGGGCTAGAAAGAACCAGCTTTGGATGGAGTTCACAACCTTGAAGAAGAAACCAAAGCAAAGTGTAGCTGACTATGTGACCAAGATGAAGGATGTAGCTGATCAACTTGGGAGTATTGGAGAAGAAATAGAAGAGGAGTAGATAGTAAGGCAGGTCATAACTGGCATCAAGGCTCATGACAAATGGGAGTCGTTTACCATAGCAATGGACCTATATATGGACATGCAGATACCTGACCTCAATACATTGATTGGGCAACTCTTCACACATGAGACAAAGCTCAACAAGAATGGAGATATGTCTAGAGGTAATCAATCTTCTGCACTTTACACAAATAAAAAAAAGAGTAAAGATAAAGGCAAAGGTAATAAAAATGAAGAAGATGCAAGTACCTCTCAAGTGAAGTTCACAGGTGATGGGGCAACTCTTCACACATGAGACAAAGCTCAACAAGAATGGAGATTCGTCTAGAGGTAATCAATCTTCTACCCTTTACACAAATAAAAATAAGAGTAAAGATAAAGAAAAAGGTAAGAAAAATGAAGAAGATGCAAGTACCTCTCAAGTGAATTTCACAGGTAGAGGAAGAGATACTAGAGGAAGCGGCATAGGAGGAAAGCAAGGCAGGGGAAAACCATACAATTCTTCACCTTGCAACATTTGTGGATTGACCAATCATACCATAGATGAATGCTTCAAGAACACAAAGGATTAGAGAGGAAGAGGTTTCCATAGAGGAGGTCATGGACAATCAAGAGGCAAGTTCAAGAATCGAGGAAACAACTACCATCACAATTACAACCAAAGCTACAACAACAACTATCAATGAGGCTTCAAAGGAAGGAGAGACTATAACAACTATACAGTTGATCAAGAGGATTCCCTATTACTCATGAATATGACAACCAAGCAAGGTAAAGATGATGAGGACCTATTCCATATTGATTCTAGTTGATCCAATCATGTAGCAGGAAATGTAGCATTATTTTCTGACCTTGAAGAACCCAAAGGAAAGCATGAAGTTCAGATATGTGATGACACTAGGCACTCAGTAAAGAAGATTGGAAATGTTAAAGCATCTCATGGTAACATGAACCTTCTAAGCAGGGTATGTGTGTGCCAACAATAACTAAGAATCTAATCAGTGTTGGACAAATTGTTGAGAAGGCTTTATAGGTTAGATTCACAAGGCATGGAGCTTATATCGAGGACCCTCAACAAGGCTTCAAGAGGATTGCAAAAGGTGAGAAATCTGGTAGACTTTTTACCTTTGAAGTTGAAGATACAAGAAATATTGCTCTCTTCAATTATAAGGACCAAACCCTATCTGAATTGGAGATATGGTATAAGAGACTAGGACATATAGATAAAAGGATATTGAAGTAAATATGCAGGGATCAGAGTGTACTTGGCATCCCAAATGTGTCTAAGCAACACATGATTTACAAATGTGGAGCATGTCAATTTATCAAATCACATAGGCAACCATTCAACAAAAGAGGATACATGTATGAAGACTACTTGGAGCTTGTACACACAGATGTGTGGGGTCCTAGTAGAGAGCCATCAATTTCACGATCAAGGTATTATGTTTCATTCATAGATGACTATAGTAGGTGGAAAATACTTTATTTTATGAAACATAAAGATGAAGTATTCACTTGTTTCAAGAAGTATTTGGCATTGGTTGAGAATCAAATAGGTAAAAGTTTGAAGAGGCTCAGATCTGACGGAGATGGTGAGTATTTCTCACATGAGTTTGACTCCTTCTTATAGGATAGAGGCATAAAGAGAGAGATTACAACAAGGTACACTCCTGAACAGAATGGAGTGGTAGGGAGAATAAATAGATTAATAGTAGAGGCTCCAAGATCCATGTTAAATGAGCAAAAACTCCCTAATTATCTATGGGTAGAGGCTGTTTCCAAAGCCAATTACCTAATCAATAGGCATCCATCCAAGTCTCTGGATAGGGTGATACCTTATGAGGCATGGAATGGCAGGAGACCTTCTTTAAATCATTGTAAGATCTTTGGGTTCATTGCTTATGCACACATACCCTCACAAATTAGGGGAAAGCTTGATCCAAAAGCTAAAAGATGCATATTTATTGGCTATGATTAGAATCAGAAAGGATATAGGTTATAGAATCCCACTAAGAAAGGACTTACAATTAGTAGGGATGTGGCATCTGATGAAAATAATTCTTGGTTTGAGGGTGATTACAAGAAAATAAAGCTACCCTATGATTTGGAGAATGATTTTCCAAATCTGACCAAGGAAGAACCACATACATCAGAGGATGTCAACTCAAAAGAGGAAGAAAAAACTAATTTTGAAGCTTGGAAGTCCAAGGGCAAAGCAAAATCAAAAAAATTGGAAGACATTCCAGAATCATCCAATCAAGCACTTAGAAGATCTCAAAGGGAAAGCAAGAAACCTATAAGGTATGGCTATGACACATCACTAGTCACCAAGCATTCTATATACATAGCTAAAGACTTTATGTCAGAGGAACCATCTTCATTTGAGGAAGCTGTTGGTGCAAGCAAGCCTTAACACTTGGCTTTGTTGTGTGCCTTTGAAGACCCAACATAAAGCTTGGACTATTGAACCCTTGGAAAGCATAAAAGATTGGACCCTTGGATGACACATTCACAAGAGTCAATAATCATATGAACCTAGTCTTATTGATTCTTACTTTTATCTCATGTAAAAGTCCATGTGACTTTATCAACATTGTAATCATACCTACTAGACTAGAGTCGTGGAAAAGTTAGATGATCTAGTTGAGGGAATATCTCCCTAAGTCTAGTGGAGAGAATCAAGGGAGCTTTAATTTGAATTCAAAATTCAAATTCATTCAAAAACTTCTATAAAAACTAATGTAAAAGTCGCGGGATATGTTACACTCTTCCCGAGGCTAATCCAAGCATATTTGTGAGAGTGTGAGAGCTACTACCTAGCCTACACCTCTGAGTACCATTGGGCATCATTCTACATGCCAATGGGAATGTACATTTGATAGATTCAATACATATACTCATAGTTATTTACTCTGTGTTTTCTCTGAGTGACTACCTCCAAGTCTGTCAACTTCAACAGAGCATATCTCAAGATCTACTGAACCAAATTTGATGATCAAGGGCTCATTGGAACCAGCTCAAAGCATTCTACAACACTACAAAGTTTCAAGTCAATCTATTCAGCCAATTGGGAGAAATCGCTGTCGAAGTGATCACTGGTATATTTCTGTGTGATTCCTAAAAAGTCGGGGGTGTCCCTGATTTTGCTAAACATCATGCTCAGTGTATAGTTTGTCATTTGGAGTGATTTAACTTGCTAATGGTAGCTTGTTAAGTTAATTTAATACTCCCAGAAGGAATTAGATCAATTGCAAGTGTGCTGGACACACTGAGCTTAGGACTGAGCAGGTGTCATTACAGAAATAGCAAGTTTTTTGGACTTATCAAGATTCAAACTTATCTGTTTTGATTTGATCATTGCTCAATCACTTTGTAAAGCACATATATAGTTTCTTGGTGTCATTTGGAAGCTCAAGGAGTCTCCTAACCATATCTGAAGAAAAGAAAGGGCAGGTGTGAAGCAGGTCTAGCAGCACCACCTTGATCTTCTGATTGTACCCAGCCATCACATCCAACAGTGGTATCAGAGCAAACAAGGTAATCATGGGTGATGGTTTCCCTTCCTTTATTGACAAATTGGATAGGAATAACTACCAGGCATGGTCATTAAGAATGAAGACTTATCTACAAGGGAGAAGCTTGTATGGATACATATCAGGAGATGAGGAGTTGCCCTCATTCAAAACCAGAGGCCTACCTACAAAGGATGAGCATGAGAGACTTAATCAATGGTGTGCTAAAGATGCTTTAGCAAGGTCATATCTTCTAAACTCTATCTCTGATTTCCTTCTACCTCATGTTAGGAACTGTAAGACTTCCCAAGAGACTTGGGAGACCTTGTCAACATACTTCTCATCAAGCACAAGGGCCAGAAAGAATCAGCTATGGATTGAGTTTACAACTCTTAGGAAACAATCAAAACAATGTGTTTCAGATTTTGTCACCAAAGTCAAAGATATAGCAGATCAACTTGCAAGTGTTGGAGAAGAGATTGAAGAAGAGCAAATTGTCAGACAAGTGATCAATGGACTCAAAGCAGATGACAAGTGGGAGAGCTTTACCACTGCAATGGACTTGTACATGGACATTCAAGCACCTGATCTAACAACTTTGATTGGACAACTCTTTACACATGAAGCCAAGATCACAAAGAATGGAGAGCAATCAAAAGGTAACAATCCCTCTGCCCTATATACAGATAAGAAGTCTAAAGATAAGGGTAAAAGCAAGAAGGTTGATGATGAAGGATCCACCTCCCAAGCAAACTATGCAGGGAGAGGTAGATCATCTAGAGGTAGGGGCAGAGGAGGTAAGTCAGGTAGGGGGAGACCCTATAATCAATCTCCATGCAATATTTGTGGCTTGTCTAACCATACTACAGATGAATGCTACAAGAACTACAAGAATCAAAGAGGAAGAGGTCACCAAAGAGGAGGATACTCCCAAGGCAGAGGCAGATTCAATCAATCTCAAGGCTACCATGGCTACAACAATAATTACAACAATAACTACAACAATAGCTACAATCACAATAGCAATTATCAAGGAGGATACAGGAACAGAAAGGATTACAACAATTATGCAGAGGATCAAGATGATTCCTTGTTGATTATGAACATGACATCTAAATCAGGTATCAATGATGATCATTTGTTCTATATTGACTCAGGTTGCTCTAACCATGTAGCTGGGAATGTTGCCTTACTCTCTGATTTGGAAGAACCTAAAGGCAAGCACCAAGTGCAGACAGGTGATGACACTAAACATTCAGTGGTTAAAGTAGGTAATGTCAAAACAAGTGATGGTAATCAGAATTTGCTAAGCAGAGTATTGTATGTTCCAACAATCACCAAGAATCTGATGAGTGTAGGTCAGATTGTTGAAAAAGGTCTACAGGTCAGGTTCACTCAACATGGTGCATATGTGGAGGATCCAAGACATGGATTCAGAAGGATAGCCAAGGGAGAGAAATCAGGTAGACTATTTACTTTTGAACTTGAGGACACTAAGAACATTGCATTATACAACTACAAGGACCAAACTCTATCAGAATTGGAGATGTGGCACAAGAGATTGGGTCACATTGGAGAGAGAACCATAAAGCAGATGAGCAGAGATCAATGTGTGCTTGGGATACCTAATGTTTCCAAGCAACACATGATATACAAGTGTGGGGCTTGTCAATTTGGTAAGTCACACAGGTTGCCATATACCAAGAAAGGATTTATGCATGAAGATTACTTGGAATTGGTGCATACAGATGTTTGGGGACCAAGCAAGGAGCCATCCATATCTGGATCAAGGTACTATGTATCTTTTATAGATGATTATAGCAGATGGACTGTCTTGTACTTCATGAAACATAAAGATGAAGTATTTAATTGCTTCAAAAGGTATCTTGCATTAGTAGAGAATCAAACAGGTAGACATTTAAAAAGATTAAGGTCTGATGGTGGTGGAGAATACTTCTCCAATGACTTTGAAGACTTCTTACAGGAAAGAGGCATCAAGAGGGAGATTACCACAAGGTACTCACTTGAACAAAATGGGGTAGCTGAAAGAAGAAATAGACTCATTGTGGAGACAGCTAGGTCTATGCTTAATGAGAAGAAACTACCAAATTATCTTTGGGCAGAGAGTGTATCTACTGCCACATACTTAATCAACAGGTTGCCATCAAAGACACTTGATGGAATGACACCCTATGAGGCTTGGCATGGTAAGAGACCATCTCTGGATCATTGCAAGATCTTTGGGTGTGTTGCATATGTGCATATTCCCTCACAGGTAAGGGGAAAGCTAGACCCTAAGGCTGAGAAGTGTATCTTTATTGGTTATGATTTGAATCAGAAAGGATACAGGTTCTATAACCCCTCAAACAAAGGCTTCAAGGTAAGCAGAGATGTCATCTTTGATGAAAATGATTCATGGTATGATAATGAGTGCAGGAAAGTGAGTTTACCTTATGATATGGAAGAAGACTTTCCAAAGCTTGTCAGACAAGAACCAACTCAGAATGAGGATACAAGTTCAGATGATGAAGACACCATCAACATTGAAGAATTCAAAGCTTGGAAATCCAAAGGGAAGATGAAGATGAAGCAACTTGAAGACAATCCAGAATCCTCAACTCAAGCTATGAGGAGATCTCAAAGAGAAAAGAAGAAACCAATTAGGTATGGGTATGATACTTCACTTGTAACCAAGCACTCTGTATATCTTGCAAAGGATATCTTAAGTGAAGAACCAGGTACATTTGAGGAAGCTATTACTAAACCAGAATGGAAGGAAGCAATGGATGAAGAAATGGAGGCTCTCAAGGAGAGTGATACTTGGGACTTGGTACCCAAGAAGGACTCCATGAAAGTTATAGGATCCAGATGGATCTACAAACTCAAAAGGAACTCAGATGGTACAATAAGCAGGTACAAAGCTAGGTTGGTAGCCAAGGGTTTTGCACAAACCCAAGGCATTGATTATGAGGAGACATTTTCTCCTGTGGCAAAGATGCCAACTATCAGAATTATGGTGAGTGTAGCTGCATCCAAGAATTGGAACATGTACCAATTGGATGTAAAGAATGCATTCTTGAATGGATGGATATCTGAAGAGGTCTACATGTCACAACCACCTGGCTATGAGGATCCTAATAAGGTAAATCATGTTTGCAAATTGAAGAAAGCTCTGTATGGATTGAAGCAGGCACCTAGAGCATGGAACTATAGGTTGACAACCTATCTCTTGGATCAAGGATTTGTGATGAGTAAAGCAGATACTTCATTGTTTATAAAGAAGAACAATTCAGAGGTAATATACTTGTGTGTCTATGTTGATGACATCATTATTACAGGAAATGATGTTCAAGGAATTAGACACATCAAAGGTCAAATGATGAAGGAATTCAAGATCAATGATCTTGGATTATTGAAGTACTTCCTAGGACTTGAATTGGTCTACACAAATTTAGGTATATTCATTACTCAGAAGAAGTACATTCAGGACATGGTCAAGAAGTTTAATTTGCAGGAAGCTAAAGTCTCAAACATTCCTATGGAGGTCAATCACAAACTCAGTGCACATGAAGGAGAAGAACTCAAGGATATTACAGGTTACCAAAGTTTGGTAGGTAGTCTCAATTATGCTACCTTAACTAGGATTGATATCTCATATGGTGTTAGTGTACTTAGTCAATTTATGCATAAGCCAAGAGTACCACATTTGGAGGCAGCCAAGAAGATAGTAAAGTACCTAAAGGGAACACAAAATCATGGTTTGTATTATCCATATTCATCAGACATTGACATCAAGGTATACTCAGATGCAGATTGGGCAGGTTGTAAGGATGACAGGAGGAGTACATCTGGTTACATATGCTTTGCAGGTGATAAACCAATTTCTTGGTCATCCAAGAAACAACCCACAGTGGCTCTATCATCTACTGAGGCAGAATACAGAGGGCTAGCCAATGCTACTCAAGAAGCAATATGGTTGAAGTTACTCTATTCAGAATTGGGCCTATACACTAGGCCACCTACCATATTTGGTGATAATACAAGTTCACTCCATCTAGCTGCTAACCCTGTTTATCATGCTAGGACAAAACACATAGAGGTTCATTACCACTATGTGAGGGAGAAATTACTTAGCAAGGAAATCCAGTTATCATATGTGTCCACTAATATTCAATGTGCAGATTTGCTTACAAAAGCTTTGGATGGAAGCAAGCTATGCAGGTTTAAATCCATGATTGGATTACAGGATATCATTGAAGACTAAATATGAAGACTCAAGCAAGTGTTTGGCTTGAGGGGGAGCTGTTGGTGCAAGCAAGCCTTAACACTTGGCTTTGTTGTGTGCCTTTGAAGACCCAACATAAAGCTTGGACTATTGAACCCTTGGAAAGCATAAAAGATTGAACCCTTGGATGACACATTCACAAGAGTCAATAATCATATGAACCTAGTCTTATTGATTCTTACTTTTATCTCATGTAAAAGTCCATGTGACTTTATCAACATTGTAATCATACCTACTAGATTAGACTCGTGGAAAAGTTAGATGATCTAGTTGAGGGAATATCTCCCTAAGTCTAGTGGAGAGAATCAAGGGAGCTTTAATTTGAATTCAAAATTCAAATTCATTCAAAAACTTCTATAAAAACTAATGTAAAAGTCGCGGGATATGTTACACTCTTCCCGAGGCTAATCCAAGCATATTTGTGAGAGTGTGAGAGCTACTACCTAGCCTACACCTCTGAGTACCATTGGGCATCATTCTACATGCCAATGGGAATGTACATTTGATAGATTCAATACATATACTCATAGTTATTTACTCTGTGTTTTCTCTGAGTGACTACCTCCAAGTCTGTCAACTTCAACAGAGCATATCTCAAGTCTACTGAACCAAATTTGATGATCAAAGGCTCATTGGAACCAGCTCAAAGCATTCTACAACACTACAAAGTTTCAAGTCAATCTATTCAGCCAATTGGGAGAAATCGCTGTCGAAGTGATCACTGGTATATTTCTGTGTGATTCCTAAAAAGTCGGGGGTGTCCCTGATTTTGCTAAACATCATGCTCAGTGTATAGTTTGTCATTTGGAGTGATTTAACTTGCTAATGGTAGCTTGTTAAGTTAATTTAATACTCCCAGAAGGAATTAGATCAATTGCAAGTGTGCTGGACACACTGAGCTTAGGACTGAGCAGGTGTCATTACAGAAATAGCAAGTTTTTTGGACTTATCAAGATTCAAACTTATCTGTTTTGATTTGATCATTGCTCAATCACTTTGTAAAGCACATATATAGTTTCTTGGTGTCATTTGGAAGCTCAAGGAGTCTCCTAACCATATCTGAAGAAAAGAAAGGGCAGGTGTGAAGCAGGTCTAGCAGCACCACCTTGATCTTCTGATTGTACCCAGCCATCACATCCAACAGAAGCCAATAAGGAAGAAGAATGGAGAGAAGCTATGCAGGAGGAAATTGAAGCACTTCAAGAGAATAGTACTTGGGATTTGGTTCCCCAAAAACAATTCATGAAGGTAATAGGATCTAGGTGGATCTACAAAGTGAAAATGAATCCAGATGGCAGAATAAATAGGTATAAAGAAAGGCTAGTAGCAAAGGGGCCTACTCAAACCCATGGAGTGGATTATGAGGAGACCTTCTCACCTGTAGCCAAAATGCCAACCATCAGAAGTTTAGTAAGCATTGCTTCTTCAAAGTATTGGAACTTGTACCAATTGGATGTTAAAAATGCATTCCTTAATGGGTGGATCTCAAAAGAGGTCTACATGGCTCAAGCACCAAGATATGAAGACAAAGACAAACTTGATTATGTATGTAAATTAAGGAAGGCACTTTATGGTTTAAAGCAAGCTCCTATAGCTTGGAACCATAGGCCGGTCACATACTTGTAGGACCAAAATTTTGTTGCAAGCAAAGCACATTCTTAAGTGTTCATTAAGAAGACTAACACAGAGGTTATTTATCTATGTGTTTATGTGGATGACATTATCATTACAGGAAATTATGTCAGTGGTATCAAGAAGATTAAAACTCAGATGAAGGAGGAGTTCAAGATCAATGATCTTGAGTTGCTTACATATTTTCTTGGTTTAGAGATTGTTTATACAAATTTTGTTGTTTTCATTACTCAAAGAAAGTACATCCATGATGTGCTAGTTAAGTTCAAAATGGAAAATGCAAAAATTGCACGTACACCCATGGAATTGAATCACAAACGTAGTACTCATGAAGGAGAGTTGTTTGAAGATATTACAGATTATCAAAGGATTTTTGGGAGTCTCAATTATGCATCCCTAAAAAGAGTGGATATATGCTATGGGGTGAGTACATTGAGTCGATTCATGCATACACCAAGAAAACCTCACATGGAAGCTCCCAAAAGGATCTTAAAGTACTTAAAGGGTACCATAAATGAAGGGCTATTTTATCCATTTACATCAGACTTGGATATCAAGCTATACTCTAATGCAGATTGGTCTGGCTCAAAAGATGATAGGAGGAGCACCTCTAGCTACTCATCTTTTGTAGGGTCTAAGTTGATTTCATGGTCATCAAAGAAACAACCAATTGTGGCATTGTCATCAACTGAAGCTGATTATAGGGGTCTAGCAAATGCAACACAAGAGGCAATATGGTTAAAGCTACTCTACTCAGATTTGGGGCAAAATACATACACTCCAATGATCTTTGGAGATAATACTATCTCACTACATTTGGCTCCTAATCCTATATATCATGCAAGGACTAAACACATTGAAGTGCATTATCATTATGTGAGAGAGAAACTACTTAGTAAGGACATACAATTGTCCTATGTATCAACAAATTTGCAACGTGCAGATACGCTAACTAAATCTTTGGATGGAACTAAATTGAAGAGGTTCAAGATGATGATTGGATTGCAGGAGATCAAAGAGAGTTGAAGCACAAGCATTTTAGGCTTATATATATAATATAAATTATAGATTTTTCTACGTGTGATATGATGAGAATGGATGACTAGTTCTTTGCTAGCATCTTTCTTAAACACTCCCCATTTCTATCAAATCAAAGAGTGCTCAAAGTATCTTTAAACACATTTTTGGTATCAAAATGCCACTAAAAGTTGCAGCTTGAAGTGCCTCACACTTGCTAATTGAATTTCTTTTGAAAGGTTACAACCTTAAAAAATGAAAGATTTTTTTTCAACATAAATTGTAGAAAATTATTTACATGCAATTGAAGCATGTTTAGTCAACCATCTTGTGTAATAATTCAAGATAATGTTCTAACTTCTATCCCATACATTGGAAGCATGCTTTTGAATTATCTTTAAGGATGCCCACTTTTATCCCTCAGGCATCCCTCAAATTTTTGGTGATAAACATTTTGTGGTGTCTAAAAAGTGATAAACATTTTGTGGCATCCCTCGAGATAAACATTTTGTGGTGTCTAAAAAGTGTAGATTTCTTAGAATTACATACTCTTCTTCCTAACAATAGAATATTGGAGTTTGAGGTCTGTGGAAGCATGCAAACAGCACAAGGAAGAAGATGAAGTTTTGAGCACGCACAATAATATATGTATTACCAAGAGAGTGTACAAAGGTAAGTGACCCCTTAGGTTTATAGGTGTATATACAAGCCGGGGAAAAAAAACATTCTAAAGAGGGAAAAAAGTGCCCTGGCAATCCTGGTGTGTTCACACACATCACTACCAAAATATATCAACAAATCCCCCCTTGGAGTGATGCAGTGAACAAGGAGTTGGAACTCATGTATAAGCAAGTGCCAAGCTCAGTGTGGAATCAATCCATAGAAGGAAATAAGCCCAAAGCTTTGTGAAAAGCTTCAAACTTCTCCCTAGCCAAAGCCTTTGTGAAAAGTTTTGCAATGTTCTCCTGTGTGGGCACACATGCCAAACTCATCTCTCCAACAAAGAACCTCTCCCTGACATAATGATAATGCACCTCAATGTGCTTAGTGCAAGCATGGAACACAGGGTTCCTCGCAACTGTCAATGCACTCTGGCAGTCAGTGAATATGGTGGTGGAAGAAGACTGACCAACACCTAAATCAGTCATAAGGCATCTGAACAATACACACAGTGAACAATTGCTATGAAAGTTGCCCTATACTGATGCACACATGAGTCTCATAGCAACCAGCCCAATCAGAGTCAAAAAAAGCATGTAAATCTAGGAGTAGTGATCCCCCCTTGGGATAAAAAATCCAAGTATCTGGGTACCACTCTAGTACTGAAAGATGTGCGTAACTGTATGCCAATGCTTGACACTTGGGCATTGCATAAACTTGCTCATCTATGAGACAACAAATTGAATATCTCACCAAGTAATGCATAAGTACATCAAACATCCAACAGCCTGCTGATAGAGAACAACATCAAATGCATCCCTAGCATCATGAAGACAACCGTTGACCTCTCTCCATAGGAGTGGTAATAGGGTTGTAGTCTTCAAGGCCAAAGCACTGCAATAAGATATGAATATATTTTGTTTGACACAAAGTTATACCACGATAAAGTTGCATAAACGAAATGCCCAAATAATGAACTGAATGCCCCAAATCTAACATCTCAAATGAGCATGCAAATTAGCCTTAAAATCAGCAATATGCTTCTCATGAGGACCAGTGAGCAGCATGTGATCGACATAGAAAAAAAATGATGGAAGTACATCATTTTCACGCTTAACATACAAGATGATTTCAGTGGGAATTCATGTAAAGATAGTTCCCAAAAGAAGGTGTTTGTATAGGACCACAAACATCACTGTGAACAAGCTGCAATTTTTGACTAGTTCGTATTGAACCATCTTTTGGGAAGGAGGAACACTGCATTTTGCCCAAAATACATCCTTCACAGACATGTTTACCAGGTGCCTCAAGTTTGGGCAAAGAGGACACCATTTCAAATTTTTGTAGGCATAGCAAACTAGAAAAATTCAATTGATCAAAGCCTGCCAAAGCTAAGCATTCGACATAACCTAAGAATCTTGAACTACACATGCTAAATCATTCATAGATTTTGCATAATCTATGAGCTTATACAGCCTATGACATAAAATTCTATAAGCAATAATAATGTTGTCATTTGACAAATCATGAACTGTACAATCTGTCATCAACAAATTTCACAACCAAGCCAATCTTGTCTAATGCTGGAACTGATAACAGATTTCTACACAAGATTTGCAAACTCTTATTTGGGTGTAGAGGCTTCTATAATAACCATTCTAGCCTCCTTTTTCTTTGCCTCTTTTGCAGCCAATTTCGGACAACTCTTTATGACATGATCATTTCCTTTACATTGTTTGTAAAAAAAAATACTTTTTTGTTTTCTTCTAATCTTTTTCATCCTTCTTTGATACATGCATAATGGAATTGTTCTGCCTAGACTAATCTTCCTACAATAAAAGAGAGACTAACTCCTCAAATGCTAAGGCACTTGGATTGCCTTTCATCATCAATTGAAGAGTAAAAGCAAAACTCTAATATGATTATGGAAGACCACTCAGAATAGTCTGTACAAGTGAATTGTCTAGCAAGACTTCATCAACATAATCAATTGCTCCTTCAAGTCTTTTATCTTTGTCAAAAAACTATCCATGGAATCTTCTTCGTTCATGTGCTCACTCTCCAACTATTTTTGGAGGTAAGCAATACGGGCCTCATTCCTCACGTGGTATAAAGTGGTAAGTGTATCATATACATTCTTCGCTATTTTGTAGGAGTGAATGTGAGGAATAATGTCACATTTGACAGAGAAGGCTATCAATGCATGTTTCTGAGCATCTCTGCCATCCCAAAAAAGTTTATCTATATTAGTTGTAGCAAGAACTATAGCATCAATAGGAACCTAAAGAATATCACCATCTTCAATGCAATCCACATCACCTTCAATAACTGTATTTGGAGGTGTGATAGGATGTTTTTCAACACCCTACACAATATTCCATAGTCCTTTTGCAACCAATATATGATGCATCATATAAGCCCATAATGGGTAATTGGTACCATCCACCTTATCCTCAACAATCAACACACAGAATACATCAATGCTTTGAGCCATGGCCACTAACTAAAATACCCTAATGCAAAAAAATGACTATATCTCAAAAAGTTGAACATAACTACCCTATGTTCTACTAAACTTGTATTAGACTTCGAGGATCTTACACTCATGAACCAAAACCTATATATATCTTTGGCTCAAAAAGACAAAATTGCCTACATAGGCATTGCAATAGTGCATTTTGAGGTAAAAACATTCTCCCCTAATTGCCTTGAGTATGCTCACCAATTTTCATGTGATTCTAAGAATGTGATGAGAGGGGTGTCGACGATGCCCTAAATGAAGCGGCGACCTACTCTGATACCAATTTTTGGAGTTTGAGGTCTATGGAAGCATGCAAACAACACAAGCAAGAAGACGAAGCTTAGAGCACAACACACAATACTAAATGTATTACCAATAGATTGTACAAAGATAAGTGACCTGTTAGGGTTATAGGCACATATACAAGCTAGGGGAAAAAACCTCCTAAGGAGGGACAAAAGTGCCCTAGTGGTCCTAGTGTGTTCACACATATCACTACAAAAATATATCAATATCCGAGGGATTTTCCAATCACCCATTCTTTCGAATGGGTATCAAAGTTGATAGCACATCTTTCTTTCCATATCCTCCAAAGCACTTACCCCCTATGGCATTCCACAAGGTAGAAGAGCAACCAATTGTTTCTCCAAACAAGGCTTTGTCACTCTAGCACAATGACCGTATGATCCTATTATTCAAGGTATTGTACATGCCAACCATAACCAAAAACCTCATAAGTGTAGGTCATATTTTTGAAAAAGGATTGTAGGTGCGATTCACAAAGAATGGAGCATTTTTTGAGGATCCACATCAGGGATTCAAGAGGATAGCAAGAGGAGAAAAGTCAATTAGACTATTCACATTTCTACAACACACTAGGAAGGTGAAGATCCACCTCATAAATGTCGATCCACAGAGATGGAAGTATGTTATGACGATCATGAGTGATAGGAGTGCACAAGGGAGTGAGTGAGAAGAAATAGGAAATTCATACATATACGCACACACATGCCCACACAAGGCATGAGAAGGAGTGGATCAATGGAATCTTCTATTCATATACTCAAGTTACAAAGAAACCTCTCAAAATGCTTTAATCTCCTACAAGCTAACCTCTAGCTCTTTTCATAGTTTTCGACTAGGTTTTCGCATGTTTCAGACCTAGTGTTTGGCCTAGTTTAGAAGTAGGTTCCTAAGCTATTTTGAGGGCTCAAACGAGCTCCAAAAATTATGAAAACTAGAACGTAAGCTCTACTAGTGTGCCTAATGCTCGAAGAGTTCTCAGCTTGCACAAAATGGAGTTGGAAGTCTAAAGAACGATTATATACAATAAGTGTAGTGATGAAAATTACTGTTTTATAAAAAATAAAGCCTTGAAATTTTGTTGAGGCCTTATTCTCTGTATGTTCTCCTCGGACTTCTCTGTCTAATCAAGCCTGTGTCTGAGACTCCTCCTTCTCATCGGCTTTCCTCCCTCAACCTTCTTTTCTTCTTAAGCTTCCTTGTTTGTTTCTTTTGCTAACAATCCCTCCCTCTCAAGTATGTCATACGTGACAAACCCTTGTAGTGTGAGATGATCAATGTAGTACTAGATAATATCTATGGCAAGTTCTTGCTGTCTTAAGTGGAGTCCCCTTGTGACATTCTAGTCAACTGCACCCAAGATGTTTGGATTAGGCATTTTGTAATGTCTAGAATATACTACACATTCACATGCAAAGAGTTGTAGAAGGTGTGGGTTTTGAAATAAATACCTTAGAGTCGTACTCCTAGAAATCCATTGTGAACATATCTTCGAATGTTTGTTTGTAATAGGTGGGGAGGTACTTCACCCTATAGTGCCATGTGTAAATTGTCTTGAGGGACGACGTGGTGCTCAGGTCATAAACCAAATCTAAATTTTCATTTTCATATCCTCGCATAGAAACATGACACACGTGGATTTTTTGGAAGTAAACGCCGACCAACATAAGAGGAGAAGGAAAGGTTGAATGCATGGTGCTCAAAGGATGCTTTGGCAAGGTCATACAAATAGATTGAACATGGAGCACATCTTTAAGAGTCTTGATAATTTACCCTCACCTAGCATCACATCTCCCACATGTGCAATGGGATGCTTAGTGTTATCTCCTATCTCCACAAAACCTTTTGAGCTTGGGACTTGCATGTGAACAAAAGATTCCTCCATACATGGCATGTGATTAGAGCATCCAGAGTCTATGTACCACTTTGTATCCTTGGTCCCTTTATATACCTTTTCTACTATCTTGCAACAAAACTCTAATTTACCTACCTTACACCAATCCAAATCACCTGCGCTTTTGACCACACTTAGTATGGTTCATAAGCTTTCCAAAAAGCTATTGAACAACTCAAATAGATCTCTTTACATCACTCAACAAATCTGTACAAAACATACTATGCAGAGATGTAGGATATGCAAAAATTATGGTTACAAAGATGCACCAATTTCTCTACAAGGGACTAGAGGGGGTCTGGGCTCGATTAGCTCCTCCGTGATCCTCCTGTGTGCATGTAACACCTTTCTCTATGTTTTTCCTAGATTTAACAACTTCTTTTCAACTCTTTGAGCCTTGGATGGCTCTCTCCTTGAGCCTCCTCGAGTATATGTCTCTTGGTCTTCAATGACTCACAAGACTTCCATGCATTTGATGTCTTTTCACCTCCTTTTATAGCTTTTGGATGCCTCTCTCGACTTTTCCACCACCTTATGATTGTCTTGCCTGACCTTGCCCGACCTTAAGACCACCCTAAGTGATTTGAGTCATGACTTTTGTCCATATTAAGGTCTTTTGACCCCTTTATCCACCTACAGCTTGCATAGTTCACATTTTCAACATAGAAGAGCATCAATGGGCAGGAGATGTTATCTAGGATCACGGAAATAGAATACTTAGGAGACCAGACTGAGAGAAACAACAAGAATATATGAAGCTAAGCAGAAGCAAAAGGCTCATGTAAAAGATAAAGGATTGAAAGCCAATGAAATAATATTGGTATACACATTGAAGGACCATGCTAGAAAAATAGAGAAACATGGCTATGGGCCTATGATCATTAATAAAATATTTACAAGCAGAGCTCTACAATTAGCCACTCTAGAAAGGAGATGTGTTGCCAAACTACATAAGTAGTTGTCAATTCAAGCTCTATCAAGAGTCTTTGATGGAGGAAATCCTTAAACACATCAATGTGGCCAAGAAGCATAAAGAGAAACAACAAAGAATACAAGAAGAAACTTAGGTCATAGATCTAGAGCACATGAAAATAATGAAATTAGGACAACAAGGCTTAAGCCAGGTTCAAAATGATGATGTGGGGAGGCTTCATCTTGTGAATGTCCTTGCCCACTTTGATGCTTTCCCTTAGATATCACATGGAAATGTGCCAAACTAAGAAAAATTCCTCTCCAAGCATAGTTGGGAGATGACGATTCAGTTTGGTTGAGCTAGGACAAGACACCACAATCAAGAAGAACAGAACCTTGTGGAGATGCTACTAGTTCCATAAGGTATTCTTATTGTTAGGATATGAACTTTCACATCAATCCAATTGACGCTTACATCATACGATTAGGAGGTGCGAAGAAGCCTTGCATGGGTGAGGTGGAAGTTCCCATCTCGACAAAAGATGTCGCAATGTCAATCAAATTACTAGTGTGCCATGATGAAGATCTCACTCAGCCTTCAAACTCTGGTCAAGATTGGATCTATGATCATGCGATCAACTTAAACCTTAGAATTTGTCTTCTTCAAGTCTGGGTAAGAGAGCAATGCATTAAGATAGAATTAGAAAGTAGTATGACCAATGATCACGATTCCACGAAGGTCTTTAGTTCTCCTAAGTTTAAAGTTGAAGAAAATGATATTTCTTGTACCCCAAGATCTGATAAGCAAAAGATTTTGCACTCTGACAAATAGATCTTGCAACATGTGGAACTCTCTTCTCTTCCAAAGAGGAGGGTCATTTCAACAACTCAAGAAGGCATGCAAAACAACAACAGAAGAATCATGAACTAAGAAGACCAACAAGGCCATGGAGAAAAACATGTGTCCTAGGAATGAAGCACATTTGAGTGTAAACGGTTGAGCAACCAATTGCTCCACAAAACTCAAAGCCTTCATTCAAGAAGCATAAGGAGACACTAAGGAGATGATCAACAAAGTAAAGAAGAGATCAACCATAGAGAGTACTTTAAGTTGGATACCAAAATGGTCGATGAAGGCTGAACCTACTAATTTGCAAAAGTGGATGCCTAAGACTTGCTTGAAAGCTCAAATCTCCTCCCACAAAATCTTAGTTTCTAGGCAGTCACAATCGATCCCAGCCCCTCAAAAACTTAGATGAAAAGTTGCTATATCCAAATTATCATGTAATTTATATTCTTAGATCAACTTGGAAATGGGTACCTAAATAGTCTTATGCCTAAGTTTGACCACCATCATTGGACACAATGTATAAACCCATAATGAATTCTTGTAATCCTATAAGGAAACCATGAAAAGTCATCAAACCTTATAACATACCATCCACGCAAACCTTGTAACATTCCTATACATTACTAAATTCATGCTCAGCTCATGCACTTTCCAAAGTATGCCTAAAGGTATCATGACAACTCACAATATAACATCACAAACATTAGACACTCAAGTCTCACATTGCACAGTGATGCAAGGGAAACATGTCTATACTAGGAAGGGAAAAATGTATTTTTGGGTTTGTTTGGCAATACTAATGTGTTTTTCTTGTTATAGTAGATCCACAAAGAGCATGTGAAGTTATCAGGAAGTAATAGTTGAAGCAAGAATGAGCTCTCAACCAACAGAAATCCATTCCATGACCATCGATGAACAACCTTCAAAAAGACCTCCCATGTTCTGTAATTATAAAGGTGCCATTCATGTCCAAGACCCACCATCAAGATGTAGAGAGAGGGTGCATGCACACTCAATCATTTAATGAGTTGGCTAGACCTTTGGGGGATACACTTTATATATGGCAATCCAAATGCAAATTCAACAACACATGGGACCAATTTCAATTTTCTCTAGAAAGTTTGGGGAGTTATAGAATTCACCATTGCAAAACATTTGGGAAAGAGCACGCTTGTTGGATTATTTCACTGCTATGTTTCCCAAGCTAGATTTTTTGAGGTGTTATTATCTGATTCAAACTCTTCAGCTTGAAGTAGATAAAGAGCTTCTTAGTTTAATTATGGTACCATCACTAATGCCCAACTAGGAGTTGAAGAAATTCAAAGTATCATAGAACTTGATAAGTGATGCTCTAAACATGAGAGGCATACATATCCTCACGGATAAGGAGACAAATTCCAGATGCTATGAAGAAGAGGGATGTATTAAAGATCACTCAAATGTCGTGTATCACACAAGGCTTATTTGTACCTCTCAATATGTGTATGCAACATTTTTCCTTTCTAGGGTAGGATTGATTCACTTAGCCACATAAAAAGATCTTGTTCAGCCATTACCTCATAGAATCAGCAGAGATCAAAATCAATCACCCCCATTGGATTATTGATCAATTGTATGTAGCGAATGCAAGCTAGGAGCGGAAGCCGCTATTGAACGGATGTTGTGTGATCACCATGATTATTTATAGAGGCTTGGTCTAGGATGTCCCAATAGAGTACGCTCTGACTAGAGCAACACTACAACTTCATAAGTAGAAAAAGGCTTGAACAGTGCCACAACCAAAGCGGATGCATGGCACCTTACCTTGCTTACAACCATATGGCATAGTAACAACTCTTGATGTGTCTCCAACCACACAACCCACCATCCATGGATTCATAATCCACATTCCCTCACCCTCAAAGCCTGAGCAACAACCACCACAAGCAAAGCAGCTACAACAAAACCCATAGCTCCAACCATTCCACATGAATTTTATTTCCCTATAACTGAAGGATTTGAGGGCATGGACACCTTTGATTTTGAGCAAGTCCTATAAGGAATTCTGCTATCATGTGTGGAATTGGGATCGGAAAAGGAGGATGAGTAGGAAGCAATAGGACTATCAGGAAGGCTCGATGAACAACAATGCATCGATTATGTATCATGTCCATTGGGAGGAACAACAACATTCATCAAGATCCTAGAGAGAGGATAGTTAGGCAAGTGACCAAGAAGAAGAAGGTGAGCTTGTTTAAACAGTGACCCTTAGAAAATTAAGAAAGAATATGGAAGGTTTTCATGCTTGTGGTCACCTATTTGAGCAACAGAGTCTGATCATTCCAAAACAATTACTTGAGGCAAACAATGTGGGTCCCCAGTCTAAGGTATCCTTATGTGCACTACTCAAAGCCATAGGAATGGTTGAGGTGGTTGACCACATGCTAAAGAACCTGAGTATGCAGTATGATGAAAATCGAGTTAGGACAATCCCATGATCTCATAAAACAATACAAATCCTTATGACTTCCACTCTAATTTCTACATCAACTCCCATCACTTTTGTACATATGTGTATGTCCACTATTGAGACCATTACCCGAACAAATGAAACGACATTCCAAAATTCTCCCCACTCACCCCAACCTATAAAATCACCCTTGAGAACCCCTTAGCCCACTTCATCCACCACCGTTGAGTTTCCAATAACCACAAACCTTGTAATGACCACCATGCCCTTCGATTTCGTAGCCTTGTATCGAATGCCCAACTTTTTTCATCACATGATAATCCCTTGTCTAATACTACCATTTTTGCACCCACAGGTTTCTTCTCTAAGCTAATGTTTGTTCATCCCACATCCACCTCATCTTACCTTCAACCTCCTACCATACCAGTGACACCCGAAATCCACCCCCCTTCCCTAGATTCCCACACATGCAACACTACTCATTTCCCCTCTAATTTTATTCATCTTTTGTGCCCACACTCCAACCACAACCTTCACAACCCTCATTTTGGGAATATCTTGCTACTTCACTTATGCAAAAAGGTCCCTTTTCTTTCCCTTATGATCATCATGGTTCAGGATAATTCTTGTTAGGCACCACAAACATACCACTATGCACTAGGACAACCATTTCAATGTCCAGTATTAAGACCATGCACACTAGCATGTCTTAACCTATGGACATCTCACCTCTAGTAATTGCACCTTCCCCACCCCCACAATACCAAAATCCCCAACCCTACCTCTACCAACATCACCAACATCCACTATTAAATTTTCCACTGCATCCACTATCCCATCCCCATTCCCATCCCCTATGCATAGAACAATTCGAACATTGCATCCACCATGCCTACATCAACCATTGTTTCCACCATTTCAACAATGATAAGTTGTGCCAACCAACTATGACAAGAATACAATTTGTTGGCATAAGGGAACATCATGCTCCAAGACCATTTGACTCCTCTACAAGAATGAATCTCATATCTAGTAGGGATGAATGATATGATGCAACCCCATTATTATGCTCTTCAGTAGGCCCACACACTCCTAGCGGCACAAGTACAAGAGCAAACACACAAGCTATTAGTGACTTAGAAGACAAGGTATGCACACAAATGAAGCAAAATGCCAAGCTCAACTACAATATGGCATTATTGAGAAGGAATTTGGTTGTACCTAAAGAGGAGAGCCAAAGGCGATGCATAGATTGGGTTAAATACCCACATCTTGCACCTCCATAGGAACTTCCAATAATAGCATATATGATTGTGACAATACGCCATTTGGTGCCATGCTTGAAACCCATTCCTAAATTCATTGCACAAATGCTTATTAAGATATTCAATCTCATGCTTGTGGTGTATTGGCACAACATCATCTCCAAAACTTTATCCATATAGGTTCCTTCCTTTTAGATAAGCCTCCATTTTGAGAGGCCATGTTGATTAATTACTTCAATCCATCTTGTCAATAGATGAGGGGAAACCATCACCCATAATGCCTAGTTTTTATCTTTGCTCTAATACCACTATGAAGAGGTCATGGATGAGTTGTAGAGATGAGAGTGTGTTGGCAAAATCATGCTCAACACTAACCAAGGTAACTTTAGAGACACTTAGTATTGGAGTTTTATGTATGCAGAAGTGCACAAACAACACAAGGAAGAAGAAGAAGCTTGGAGCACGACACACAATACTAAATGTATTACGAAGAGAATGTACCAAGATAAAGGACCTCTTAGGGTTATAGGCATATATATAAGCTAGGGGGAAAAACCTCCTAAAGAGGGAAAAAAGGGCCCCAATGGACCTAGTGTGTTCACACACATCACTACCGAAATATATCACCAAATCCCCCCTCGGAGTGATGCGATGAACAAGGAGCTGGGACTCGTGTATAAGGAAGTGTCAAGCTATATGGAATCAATCCACAAAAGTTAGTAATCCCAAAGCTTTGCAGAAAGCTTCAAACTGTTCCCTAGGCAAAACCTTTGTGAAAAGGTTTACAAGTTCTCCTATGTGGGCACACATGCCAAACTGGTCTCTCCATTAGAGAACCTCTTCCTGCCATAATGATAGTGCACCTCAATGTGCTTAGCGCAAGCATGGAACATAGGGTTCCTCGCAACTGCCAATGCACTCTGACTATCCATGAAGATGGTGGTGGCAGAAGACTGACACACCCAAATCAACCATAAGGCATATGAGCCACACACACTCAACAATATATCCAATTTCTTGCATTGTTTTTCAACCACTAATGCATATTCCAAACAACCAAAGAAACGAATATGAGCAACAGATGGCTTGCAACAATGCCAAGCCTCATATGGAGTGATAGATTGCAATGCTTTAGTGAGACATCTGTTAATTACATATGTTGCACACATAACAGCCTCAAGACAGAAACTATGTGATAAAGCCTTACTCTTGACCGTACACCTCATCATCTTCATGAGTGACATGTTCTTCCTTTTAGCAACTCCATTCTGTTCAGGTGTATATGGCATTTTACACTAACTTTTTATCCCACATTCAGCCAGATATGCATGAAAATGAGAAGACATATATCCCCTTCCCCCCCCCCCTCCCCGATCAGAATGAACATGCCCATTTTACATACTGATAGATTTTCAGCCAAAACCAAAAATTGTTTGAAGCACATAAAAACCTCAAACTGTGCTTTCAATGGATATGCCCATGCATGCCTAGAAAAAGCATCAATGGACGTCACAAAATAAAGGTAGTTCCCAAAAGAAAGTGTCTGCATAGGACCACAAACATCACTGTGAACAAGCTCCAATTTTTTATTAGCTCATAATGAACCATCTTTTGGGAAGGAGGAATGTTGCATTTTACCCAAAATACAACCTTCACAAATATGTTTACCAAGTTGCTCAAGTTTGAGCAAAGAGGACACCATTTCAAATTTCTACAGGCATAGCAAACTAGCAAAATTCAGATGACCAAAGCATGCATGCCAAAGCTTTGCATCTGACATAGCTTGAGAATGTTAAACTGCACATGCTAAATCATTCACAAATTTTTCATAATCTATCAAATGAAATGATATGAAATGCTAGAAGCAATAATGACATGTTATGAAATGTTAGAAGCAATAATGACTTTATCATTTGACAGATCCTGAATTGTACAACCCATGATATGAAATGTTAAAAGCAATAATGACATGAAATGTTAGACGCAATAATGACTTTCCCATTTGACAGATCATGAATTGTACATCTGCCATCATGAATTATATAGCCCATGACATGAAATGTTAGAAGCAATAATGACTTTGCCATTTGATAGATTATGAATTGTACATCTGTCATCAAGAAATTTCACAACCAAACCGATCTTGGCTAATGTTGAAACGGATAACCGATTTTTCTTGATCCTTGTCATAAATAAAGAATCCAAAAATGTAAAAGAACTACCATCAAGAGTAGTGCGAATGATCTTACCAACTCCCATGACAAGATAACATGAGTTGTTGGCGCATGTGATAGTATTCCCTGTAGGGGTAGGCTCAAGTGAAGTGAAGAAACTGTGTTGCAAGGCAATATGTTTGGTTGCCCCACTATCAAAGAACCAAACATCTGATTCTACTAGAGGTATAAACTATTCATGAGAAGATGGTTCATAACTACAACTAGTAGTAAATGCCCATTCTTCATTCTACAAAAGATTAGGAGACTCTGTTTTGGATGTAGAGGCCTCTGTAACAACCATTCCAACCTTTTTCTTCTTTGCCTCTTTTGCAGCCAATTTCGGGTGGCTCTCCTCTCCTCTCTCATGAAGAGAGCACACCTCCTCTCTCTTTCATTAAAAACTCACTCACTTCCTCTCCCAAGGAATGCCAACTCTGTTTCTCTTGTCGCTTCAAGCATGAATACATTTTATGGCTCCATCAATTTTCCTCTCACATGCAACCTTTGATGCATGCATTCCTAAACTCCCAATCACTTGAATTTAGGTCTCTCATTCTTGGATTCCATCACACGGTCTCTCTCAAATTCATAATGAATATGAAATTTAATAAACCTTCACATAATGAAAACAACTCCCATTCCTCCCATGCACATGCAAGAGAACATGGAACGATGTGCGCATGTAACAAAAACAACTCTCCCTTCTCTAATTCCCTATCTTAGTTTTCATAAGCTCTCTCTCTCTCTCTCTCTCTCTCTCTCTCTCTCTCTCTCTCTCTCTCTCTCTCTCTCTCTCTCTCTCTCTCTCTCTCTCTCTCTCTCTCTCTCCCTCCCCCCTCCCTCTGTGTGTGTGTGAGAGAGAGAGAGAGGACTTAGGGCACAAAGGAATGAAGGGCACAATGCTTCAACCCATGCATACACTTTCCTATACCATGCATAGAGGCATCTTTTTCCTCCCTTGTGTACCATGTTGAGACACAAAGGCAATCACCTACCCAAATTGGATGAAGCCCATCCATTTGCCATCATTGGAAGGGGAGGAGGTCTTCTCTCTTTCAATTTCTTAGGATAAAAACCATTCTTGAGCACAATATTTAGTGCCTTGTCATTGTGTTTTACATCATATGAGATGAACAAAGAGAGAGAGAGAGGATGCATTGTGCCCCTCATTCCCTTGGAATCCCAAGATATCTCTCTATCTTTCTCTTTCTATGAAAGAATACTTAGGAGACCAAGAGAATAAGAGCTTGTAGTACAACACTACCTTGTAACATATATGACCAATACTATGCATTGGTCTCCAAGAATGGTTTTCTCGCCATCAATTGAAGGAGAGAAGTCTCCCTCCTTCCCATGGCACCAAGAACAAGAGCTTCATGCAAGGTAGGTGGATTGCTATCTGTGCACCTTTGCATGGTGAAATGGAAGTACATATGCCTGATATTGAGGTCCATGTGCATGGCTTGAAGGCTGTACAATATTTTCTTTTCTTTTGGTAAACCTTGAACTCTTCACTTAATCAAGCATGTCAAGCAAGACAATGATGCCCAACATGTGAAAGACGAAGTAAAAAAGGAAATTTCGATTAGTGATCTCTCCCAAAGATCTCAACCAATCTCTAATATCAAATATGCATTGAAGACAAAAATATATTTGGCCAAAAAAAAAATATTGCCTATGGACTCATCTCCCAACCAAATGTACCCCTTTCCTAGTCACCTTCTAGAATCTCCTCTAAGGTCCTAAACAATCATGTGGACATCATGAATAGGATAGTACCTTGAAGATTCTTAGATTCTATAGGTCATGCCTATTCATGACACTAAGAACCTTGGCTAATTAACCTTGTTCCATGCAAGCATATATGATGGAAATCTTACCTAAAATATAACACATAATAAGATAATGTCAAAGAGCACTTGGAGGGAGACAACAAATTCTGCCATCATACCTAAAATATAACACATAATAAGATAATGTCAAAGGGTCCTTGGAGGGAGACAACAAATTCACAAAGATCATGCGGGGAAATCATTAGATCATTTAACAAATGTGCTAGAGCACTAGATAGATTTTAATGGACATTTGTTAATATTTTTTTGTTGCAAAACTTATGAAACCTATTGTTTTATTCCAATGCGCAAAACATTGGTGCAACTATGAACCAAAAAACCAAAGATGTATGCTAATCTATGCTAATCTATTTTCTCCTACTAACACCAAATTTATTTAAGGAGCTCTCTAATTCCTCTATATGGATATTAACATTGTCCATGTTAAACAAAGTATCATAAGCATGATTGTAATCAAGAATAGCATATTGGGAACCAAATTGCATTGTCAATCTTTCGATAAAAAGGATCTTGCGCACACTAAAAAACATGAGCCAATGTTCAATAGACCATCTTCAAATGACAAGAATAGTTCTTATGTGATTCCTTATATAACATGATATATGGCCTCACAAGAACATATGATATTTTTTGTTATTACTCCATGCACAATAAGAAATATGAGCCAATGTCAATGTTGAAACAGACCATCTTCAAACGATGAAGAATAATTATGTAATTTCCTAATTATTTAGCATGATGCATATAAGAAAAGCATGTAGTTTTTCTTTATATTATGATATCTGAACTAGTTTACTTTGGAATACTTGAATAAATTGGCAAATAAACATGTATCCATAAGTGGATAAACAAATGAAACACAAACTACAAGTCACTAAATTGAAGGAAAATCACATGATATGCACAAAAACATATGTGATGAGCTAAAGACCTTAGGAGAGTTAATGCCGCAAGGATTTCCAAATAAATGAAGGATTGGAAAAAATTCAGCATTTATATGAAGTGTAGGATAAGTTCTAGCTTATGTTTAATAATAGAAGAATGTAGGATAATGTAGAAGGCTTGGAAAGAAGGGTGGAGCATGAACCTTTCAATATTCCTCCAAGTGATGACCTTCAATGTATGATCAACTATCCTTCAGAACTCTCAAGGTTCAAGATTTCTATGAAATAACACAGTCTGGCTTTTAGTTCTACGAGAACATAACATAACCATAAAGAAACATAGAACATCTTCAGTTTTACATCTAAACAGTAAATCTAGGATATTCCTAGAATTATCCATGGGAATATAAATAACACATTGTTTTTTTCATGGGCATGGCTTCTACACGAATATGTTTAGTGGATGTTTTGTCTTCCTTGGTCGTGGCTTCTTAGGCTCAAAAGTTCTAATGTCATATGCTTGCATGGACATGTTTGTCCTTCAAATTCCACATTATGGTGCAATAACGCTTCAAAACTGATTTTCTGAGATCCACCAGTGATCCTCTCTTTTTTCGTGATACTAAAAGATAAGTGCCTTTAAGGATCGAAGATGATGTAACATCTACTTGTGTGGCCAACCAAAAGGGTGTATCAGCTAATTATGTCATCTTCCTTATATGCCTCGTTTATTTTTTTCTCTAACAACTTCCTTTTATCATGCGTCATTGAGCCCCCATCTTGGTCTTGTTGATACAGAAATTGCTCAGAGAAAGCTCTCTCTCTCTCTCTCTCAAAATTTTTAAAAAAATGCAGCTTCACACAAGACCGCCAGGTTAAGTAGCCAACGGCCATGCTTATCCTCAAATATAGAAATAAAAAAACGGCTTCATACAAAACCGCCAGCTTAGGTGGCATGCTCATGCTTTTTGGATGATCCAAAAAAGTAAACACATTCACGGGATGAACTGACCCACTTTTCGATCACATGGACCACTTTCTGCAAACTTCAACTACAGTGACCCAGATAGATCACCTGAATCAGATCTTTTCGCAAAGTTAATCTCGATTGTACTTCTACGACCATACATCAAACAATAAGACGGCGAAAAAAAAAAAAAAAGAAAGACACTTTTTCAATCCTCAAAAGTATACCAGTGTCAATGATTGAGCAGTGCAACACTGACAGTGGATCACACCCGCATGATTCCCTTCAAGACCATACATCCTGCTAATCTCACACGAGCGTTTTGAGTGTTTCAGGGTTCAGGTTCACACAGTATGGCAAAAAAATCCTGGGGAAAGGGTGGTGGCATATGTGAATAACCCTGGTTTGCAAGGAACTTTGAAACGGGAATTTACATTTTGCCATCCCCTTTTACACAGGGTAGCAGAAGCAATGGTTCTCTATGCCAACTGACCGAAGATCTGAGGGCATACTGTTCTCATATACCCCCCTTTTTGAAACATTCCACTCTCCATATAGAAGTGGCGGCTATTATACGCAAGATACTTCTTAATTAAATTTGTGATTATATTTTATTATTACTTTTTTCGAAGTGCCAGCTTTTCAAGGTAAACTCATTTCATACAGGGCGCCAGCAAATTTTACTACCATGTTCCCCCACGTGTGTGAAGGGGTCTGGGGATTCACACTATAGTTTTGAGTATTCGAACTGGAAACAACCTTATCTATGGCAAAGTTTTGCCGCCCCAATTTTAAACCATCCCGAGGGGCAAAACATGGATGAAACAGCACAAGTGCCTCCAAACAAAAAATTTATATTTTCAATTACAATTCATGCCACTTGCCAGAAAAACATTCATGTAAAGGCGGAGCCAACGGAACAGAATACGGCATTTTGTGCTGTGCCAAAAATGGTGAGAGAGACTAGTGGCATCATCCTATGTGCCATATCGGCACTCAGGGTGGGCACTCAAAAATTGGGGTGGCCACCTACATGAATTGGACCCAAGACGTGCTCCAATAGCAGGCGGAACTCATGGTCACACTTAGTGAACAGACAGGTGCAAAGAATGCTTGAACCAGTCCATCCAGTTTTTGGTGGCAAATTGGAATGATTCACCTAACGTGTGACCGAAAACTTTCAAGTCCATGAGGTCAGATGAGGTGTTGTGCAGCAGATGTTTTCACGACTGATTAGCCGGAGGGCTGAAGCATGCTTGCTCTGATACCACGGTACGATGCGTTTAGCCCACACACCACTTGACTTTTTGACGTGATTAATGGTGCCCATTTGATATTGATGCACTACGCTTTTAGATCCAAGAATCATATTCCTGCTCTTTCGAACCCACCTGGATTCAGTGGAATGGATCAAGAGAACGCCTATTGAGTTGCCAATGACGGGACTGAAAATTGCATATGTATCATGGGCTTTTTGAGGCCGAATGCTGACAGCAACGTACTTACAAGCCGAAATAGAGATTGAGATGGCATTGCTGCAAGCCAGAGGAGAGAAAATTATAGGAGAGATTTACAACTCTCTTCAGCTCGTTGTACCCTTGCACACTGATTAATCTCCTAAATGAGATAGAAACCAAGAAGTGTAGATACGCTGCCTTTTCCCTGGGCTTTTCAACAGTGATAAGTTTGCACTGAGTGCTGACACTTCCAAACCTGTTTGAAACCCCTGTAATTGGTGGCATGCATGTGCAATGTTTGTGGATGGTTGGACTTGGGATTGGACTTAACAGGGCATCGGTTCTCTCAGAGATGGCAGTTCTATTGGTACTGCCACACCCTGTAAGTGAATCCCTAATTACGGCCAAGAAGTTGCCAAAATGAAAGATTAGATTTTCTGTTTGACCGTTTCATCAAATCTTCCAAGAGGGATAAAATGGAGGATTTCTGATGAGTTGTCCCAGTTCTAGAAAAAAAAAAATGAAAGACATGCCCCCAACCAACAATAACTTCCGATGATGAGCAAAAGTCTATATGGAGACCAAGGATGAGGTGATTAAACAGTTGAATAATCTGCATTCCCCTTGAGAACCCCCTCCTAAAACCAGGATCCTACTACATCCGATTGCAGCAACCATATGACAGTGGTGATTTGCTATGAGAGAGAGACAGAGACAGAGAGAGAGAGAGAGAGAGAGAGAGACAGAGAGAGACAGAGACGGACAGACAGACAGACAGACAGGCAGGCAGAGAGAGGATGGTGTGTCAAACCCGTTCTTACTCATACAGAATGGCATAAAATCCAAAGGAAAAAAAAAAAAGAAACAGACAAAATGGAACAGACATTACTGAATTCAATTTCCATGATTTTGAACCGACAAAAGTTTCTGTTACCTACAAATAGTGATCATGAGTGAAGGAAAGAATTAATAGCCGCGTAGTATTATTTCCGCACAGAGTTGTATCCAAAGTAATGTGCTAAGAATATGAAGCAGACAAATTCTGAATTTCCACATTTTACAAACCTTAAGCAGAACTGTACAAACCATTTTGCGGTGATTTTGGAGGGGGAGACTAGAACCTACACAAAACTATTGATACAAACAAAAAATGCCATCCCATACCATGTCAAAGAATTCCTTCTCATTTTGGTGTTCCTGGCACACCATTTTCGCTTCTTGATGGCCTTCTGTTTCCAAATGAAGTAGAGACATTTTTCACTACTTTTCCAAGGCCACTTCCAACCATGCCAACCCCACTACCTACTGCACCAGCACCTCCAATGACAAGCTTCCCAGCACCACCCACAGCTCCACCTATAACATCGATTGTTCCACCTATTAGGCCAGCTTCAGCAGCTTCCTTTTTCGCAGCTAAAAGCTGTCGTTCTTTTTCCATGGCGATTTCCTGTTCCTCCTTTGAGTAAACATGATATTTCACCTGGAGAAGAGACATGATAAACCTTTAATATCACACATGGTAATGTTGGAGTTCTATCCATCAAACTTGGCTATTTCTTTACTAAACATGTATGAACTGTAGCATAGAAAACGAACCTTGATGAACAAGTGACCCCTATCCTTCTTATCTATAACATTGTCCATCTCCAAAGCTGGAACAAGTGGCAATTCAAGCTCTTTAGTTTCTTCATCGTCAAGCTTCACTAAGGGAAATTGTGCAACTCCAAGCAGCTTGTCCGATCCAACATCTTGATCCAATACCTGTTCAAGGATACTTGATCATAAACTAAAGCCATCTATTTGTCCCTTTATCTTCCTCCATGGGATGACATTTATAGGAAAATTTTATTAAAAAGAAAAAGTTAATCTGAGCACAAGGATCTAATTTTCAATATAAATAGAGAAAAACAAAAATAACCTGAAAGACAAGAGCCTGTGTTTCCTTATCCTCCACATCAAACTCAAATATCTCGTTCCACACTGGATTTAAATTATTATTTACCACCTTTGTCTTTTCTTTGTAAAGCACTCGGACATATGCAACCACATATGGATCAGATTTCCCAAGCATCTCCATGTTCTTCAATGATTGGGCTTTTATCACAGTCACAGTAATTTTGCCCTGCAGCTTCAGCTCAAGATCACTGTTTGCAGAACAAGAGAAAACTTGGTATTATATGATTTTTTTTTTCTTTTTAAGAGTGAAGAAACATTTGCCACCCAATGAGAAGCAAAGAAATCAAATAACTGGTATATCTGATGAACAATCACACCTTAGATCCACAGGAGGTTGAGCAATGGGCACCACAATTCTGTGAGGCCATTGTAAAGTATCAGCAACTGCAGTTTCCACAGTACTCTGAAATATTCAAAGGTCAAATTTACTTTATAAATAGATAGATCAGCAACTGCATTTCCACAAGACTCTAAAATATTTGAAGATCATATTTACTTCTTCAAGGTTAGATCTTACCCTCCTAGTGGGCAACCTCAGAACTTTTTTCTTTTCAAGGATATGTCACACAGACAGTGTCTGAGATGCGGACGAGAAGACCTTTGGTGAGGAACAACTCAGTTTTTCAAGGAACTGAGTAGAAGCAAGTGCAGAGAGAAAGCAGGAAAAGCAAAGCAGAAGAGGAAGAAATAACCAAAAAAAAGAGGGGGGGGGGGGGGGGGGGGGAAAGAAAAGGAAAGATACAGTGAATAAGAAACATATATTGGAGCCTGAAGGTGGCTTACAGGACAAATTGGCCAATAGGACCCAAAAGAGAGAGACAGACAAAAAGAGAGTTGGGGTTTTTTTTTGTGTTTTCTTCTTCTTTTTTTTTTTTTTTTGTGTGTGTGTGTGTGTGTGGGGGGAGGGGGGGAGAGAGAGAGAGAGAGAGAGAGAGAGAGAGAGAGAGAGAGAGAGAGAGAGAGAGAGAGAGAGAGAGAGAGAGAGAGAGAGAGAGAGAGAGGGAGGCAGAGAGAGAGAGAGAGACTAAGATAGTCTGACGATGCCCTTCACTATAGATTGCCATATTTCCATTCTTTCTTGCTTCACTGTTTTAGCTAACCCTGCTGGTCTGTTCTTGAGCTGGAGTAGGCTGAGTTGTGCTTAAGTTTCCTTGAGCCTTGAATGACCTCAGTTCTTACATGACTGCTGTCTTGTCCCCCACTCCTCTCTGTCTTCCCTTTGCTCGAGTGCCTTATGGATGATAGATGAGAGGGATTCCAAATTGATGGAACGAACTGCAATTCCTACTTGTCCTAACAGAATATCTGGGTCTAAAATACAATTATCATTCACATTGGAATCTTTCATCAATCAAACCCAAGGATAGGTATTAGGTCCCTATTCTGATTACCCTTCTGTTGTCATTCATCCTTCCTCATCCTTCGTTAAAAGTCTAGAGCTGGTGAAATCACCTCAGGTGACTACGCTATTTTCTCAAATTGCTACAGAACCTGATGGACATTGACAAAGTGATAAATACTCATGCATGCTTCGAGAGCTTGGTGCAATCAAAAATTTAATTGGAGCTCGTTTTGATCTTTGAGCACACTATCACAGCCACTATGCAAGCAATTTCATCCTTTTGTACCAATTTTCATTCACGTTTCTGCTGGCAAGTACAAGCACCCCAAAGTCTGCTTAAGGTACAATGGGGGTACTTCAATTCAAATTTTCGAGAAACAATCAATTTCTTGCATTAGGTTACAATCATTGGCCTTAGTTGAGAGAAGTGATATATTCCATATGTTCGTTGTTGCGGGTAACTTGGATGATTCCAACTAGATATTGTGGGCATACATGATGCACCATGTACTAGTTGCAAAGGGATTATGGAATATTGCACAGGACGTTGAAATATGTCCTGTTGCAACGACAAATACTCCAAACATAGTTGATGTAGGTGGTGTTGAAGATGTTTCAAGTTCTAGTTTTGGTGCAATTCCTATTTTCGATGCTCTGTAGCTCTGATTTTGACTATGGCAAATGCACCACTAGCACCTACAAACACTGCAAAGCAACTTCGATGGGATGGCACAGCTATAAGTTGTGTTGAAGATGTTGGCAAGTTTTAGTTTTGGTGCAGCTCTTATTTCGATTCCTCTTTTGACTAAGTAAAGTACACCACTATCAACCCCAACCACTCTAGAGCAATTTTGATAGGATGGCATATATGTAGGTGGTGTTGAGAATGTTGCAGGTTCTAATTTTGGTCCATTTCCTTTTCCAATCTTCTTGTAGCTGTTGTTTTGACTAAGTCAGGTGCACCACCAACACCACCAACCACAATAGAGTGACTTTGATGGGATGTCAAAGATGTATAAACACATGCCTTAATTGTTTAGTCTATCGCATGCAATTTTCCCTCATATTCCCTCCTGCAAAATAGCTAGTGATACTTTGAATATCATTGACACATCAGATTAGGCAAGAAATAATGCTCTTGTTCGTTACCTTTGAAAGCATTTGGAAAACGAGCACATGAATAGAGGGTCACTCTATGGCAATTTTCTTACAAAGATCAAAGATTTAAAGAAGCAATCGATTATTGCGAATGAAGTTTTCCCATTTCACTTGTGCACATTGCAAACGAGTTTGGGCAATCAAAATGCCTTAACAACTGAGGTGTTAGTTTCTATTTTGTTGCAAGAGGATCAATCTTGCTACAACAAGTCCATTATGCATGTTGCAGGTCAAAGCTTTTGTTGCTACTCAGAAAGATAAAAGGTAAAGCTCACTCTTCCTATATAAGAAAAAATCTACAAATGTGTGCGGAATCAAAGAACAAAAACAAATGAGAAGAAATCAAATAATTGAAAACTATTATGCAACTATTGTAAGAAAAATTATTGTGTAAAAAAAATAAATAAATAATAAGAAACACTTGAACTCATTGCAAAGTAAAGAAGAAAGAGGTCAGAATGCTTGTTGCAAATACCACCTCTTCTAAAGCTAAGTCTCCTAGCCTTGTACGAAATAATGAATGGGTAATTACTACGGTCTATAATTATGATCCATCATTTTGAGACACCATCTTTTTCTAATTACGTGTATTTTGCAACATTTATAGATGACTTTTCCAAGCATGTTTGGTTCTATGCACTCACGTCAAAGTTTGAAGCTTTTATGTGCTTTAAATAGTTCCTAATTATGGTTGTTCATAATGATGTCTATGATCCCATCCAAAAACCTTCTTTCGATAATTGTACGTACTTTGTGACTTTTATAGATGACTTTACCATGTATACATGGTTCTATCCACTCAAGCCGAAGTCCAAAGTTTTTATGTGCTTTGAACATTTCCGGATTTATGGTTGTTCACAATGATTTTTGTTGACCTATGCGGATACCCTCTTTTGGTAGTTACTTGTACTTAATGACATCTTTCAATGACTTTACCATGTGTATCTTGTTCTATCCAATCAAATCAAGTCTAAATTTTTCATGAGCTTTCCACAATTCTTGGACATGGTTGAAAATATGTCAACATGTAAAATGGGCACCCTTCATTCAAAATAACAAGGGAGTACATGCCTTTCGATTCCAATGCATTACTAGCTAAGCATGGGATAAAACACCAATGTACAATGTCATACATACCATAATAAATTGGTGTTGCTAGAAAAATAGCTCTCTCAATGAAAAGGTAAGGTGTGAGGCCAAGAGTCTAGTATTACCTAATAGTCTCTAGCTTGAAGTTGTGATGTTGTTGCATACGTGCTCAACATGTGTCCTACCAAGGTTGGAAAAATTCGCGTTCCAAACCTCTTGGACATGTACCGTACGTACATTATGTACCGAACATATCAAACATGTGCGGTACTTGCTCTATATAAAAATTGTATCATTTATTCTTTTGAAATCGCCACCTCATTATGTGAGTCATGCAATTCATAGTTAACTATGCTATATACTCAGGTGCTCATGCAGTAATTCACTATAAATACATGCATGGAGCATGTATTATTATATATTAATATGTTTTGGTTCTCTACCATATGCATTAATGCCCAAGGAACAATGCAAGACATAGGATGATAATGTTGCGAAATGAAACTTTGTTGGCTAGAATTCTAAAAGCAAATGCTATCATTTGTATCAACCAAAGACTAAATGTATTTAGTCTAAACATAGTTTTTATAGAGAATGTTGTTCAACCTCTACTTTCGTACCAAGGAAGTATCAGACAATTCAAAAGATGGTTGTCACTTTGTTGCCTCTTCCCACTAGTAAATTGTAAACCTTACTCCCTCTTAGCGAAATAAAGCTTTGAATCACGTTCTTATGGAATTCACGAACCTTGATTTGTTGGAAATTAAGTAGGCCCATTAACTAATTCCACAGGTTTCCATAGGTCCAGGATCTACAACACAGATTCCAGCTTCTTCCAAAATTGACAAACATGAACATACAATACTTAATCAAACAATGATAAGACAAAGATAGAGAGAGATTAGACAACATGTTCAAAGTGTTACGTAAGCCACTGCTTACTCACACTGTCATATATACAAATGTCAATTTACAATGTGGGAGTCAAAACCTCAACCACTCTATGTGAACAGAAATAGATGGAAGAGTGTATGTACAGAATTTACAAGAATATTCAGATGCAGGGACAAAAATCTGAATATGTATGAGATGTATGACCTAATAGGTTGTAGAAGAGTGAATATGAGTGACAAAAAGAAGAAAGACCAGTTTAAAACTGATATTCAGCAAACCCTAATCTGAATTTAGGCTATGGAAGACCTAAATATGTGTGTGTGATAGATCACATACTTACGGAATTAGCATAGAATGCTAAGATGTTGCTGATAGAAATCCTCATACTCATGTGGAACTAACATCTCATCTGATGCATGTAGCATGCATGTACTGATTCTCCTTTATGTATGTTGAATAAGACTCCTCCATATATGGATGCTACCGCCTCCATAAGCTCCAAGTAGTACCTGTGTTCATAAAGAGAATATGTACCTGAATAGTTAACATAAGATGCAATCTTATGTTAAGCTCCATCCAATGACTTTGAAGTACTCCACAATCTTCATGTAGAAGACAATCTTCAAATACATCATGTAGATGGATGATCCAAACCACCAAGTTGCTCATAGGTAAATATTCTCCATAAGCAAGAGTGTGAGCACACTCTTCTCCAAGAATAACTTTATGGCTTCTCTTCATGAGCTTCAATAGCTCCTCCATAGATGCCCATATGCACACCATGGCTACCCCATGAATGCAATATGCATCAGCACATCAACCCTAAGAACCAACAAGAGTTGGCATTGGATGTTCTACAAAGTGATCATAAGCCTCTATTATAAAGCCCTCATGACTTCTAGCGATCCAATAAAGGTTAATCGCTGAATAAAGCAACTTTTAACGACAAAATCTGAGTTTCGTAAATTTTTAAAACTTTCATCACTTTTTATAGCTATACATTGCTTTATTTTAAAATAGTGGCTGAAGAGTCTTTTGACTAGCTTTTTCAAACCTTGAACCACCCGACGAATGAACTAATGACATTTTTATGACCTGCAAGCTGAGAGCTATCAAATGAGGTAAAAAACCTAAATGAGCAGAAAATTAGAATTAGGATTTTCTCCCAACTCTGATCTCTGATGACTGCATCTCATATACCATTAGAAAGCTCTCATCAAGCTCTTCAAGATAGGCTCATAAAAATTTTACCCAATTTTTCTGCCAAAAATGACTAAGCACCAAAATTAGGGTTTCTGCCCTAATAGGATTTTGGACTGATGTGACATTGATTTCCAACAATTCCTCCTGCAATGTCATATTGGTACAAACTGAACTGGATATGCAATTTTTGCATCTGTAAACTGACATAAGCTTCAAACTTGTCCTTCAAAATTGACCTTCAAACTTTATCTTCAAAAGTCTTCTTCAAAACTGAATTTGAACTTCTTAAAACTTCAAAAATCTGAATTTGCTGAATATGAACCATAATACCTAAGAAAATATGCAAAGTAGATTTCCAATAGTATTAGCATACATCAAGCAATCACTGCTCGACAACATATGTAGCATGAATTGACTCTGAATCTGCTATTTCCTGAAATAAGTCTTCTCAAACTTGTAAGCATACACTAGGATCCACATATTTGCATTTACCTTACGAAAGGTTTCTCAACGTACTTCGTCTATGTCATGTAAATACACTAAACATAATCAAAAACTGAATCCTAGGACTTGTGACTGACACCTCACAACTTAGTGTATTATGAACACTAGCTGATTCATCTCTGACTGTACTCAACTCAACTCATGAGAGTCTTACCAAAATTTCATATCTATGATGTCATCATGTCTTTATCCTTGTTCTATCTGTAAGTCCTTCATACCTGTTTCCTTCAAAGTCTGGTATAGCATATATGAGCGCACCTCATAAGTAACATACCTCTTTGAAATATCAAGCTTCTCTGCAATAGAACCCTAGAACTTTGTCCCGAACAGGAACACCTAATAGCAACTTTCTCAAGACATTCTCCTTCTTCCTTCTTCTTCAAAAGCTGGAACATAAAGAGAATTCACATATGGCTGAAAATAAGTCTTCATGTTTCATCACCCCCTGGATGATTTAACACTAGTATCCAGAATTCTTCAAAGTTCACCATCCTAGTTTTGTTCCCCCCGAAGCCTACTTAACTGACAAGCTCTCTTTCCACTACGACTTTATGAAATCTGGAACGTCTTCCTTCTTTTCAATAAATCTGATCAATGATTTAGTATTGCCTTTTTTAACATCAATACCTATGTCTGAAACAAATAATTTGAACCCTTTTATTAGCACTGCAGTTGCCAATAGCTTTCCTTGTCACTCCTGAGCTTCCCATAATATAGAATAAGGTTAGCTGATCTATTACATCATAAAAGACCTTTGCTGAAAGCACTTGAGGATTCATAATCTTTTGCAACATAACAAGTATCTTCTTCTATTTCTCTGCAACACTAATCTAATAGAATCTGAATCTTTGACTTACTTCTTCCAATGCTAAGAACTTTTACAAACAAAGGATAGACATCTCACTCAAAAATACTCAAGATCATTCTAGATCTCTCCAACAAAATACCTGTGTAGAATCTACTCTCATCAAACCTTCATGACTGAATATTTGATTTGCTACCTGAATGTCTCTAAATGTCCATGCTTCTTACATAAAGTTGCAAAACTTTTCTTCAACTAAATCCTTCTCAAGAATCTGTAATTCCTACAGAAACATAAGTGGACAAACTCTCACCTTGAGAACTCCAAAAGCTACAAGTTGATACTTCATATCTTCATATTCTTCTCGGGTGAAATGTGATAGTATCTGCTTGACTTTCTTTTGGGTAACTCCACTTCTCAATCAAGTGATAGGATCTGATAGAACACCTTTTTTGAATACAAGCATGTATCCAAAAGTTAAGACAAACATAGAAAGTAGATTCTCCATCTGACTGGTACATCAAAAAATCTGAATTTTTCTGAATTTTTCAGAAATACTGAATTTTCTTAAAATTTCTCAATTTTCTGAATTATTCTGAAAATACTGAATTTTCCTCTTAAAAAACTCTGAATTTTCTGAGTATACTGAATATACTGAATATGAGGTAACTTTTCAAAAGAAGAAAACCTTACTCCAAGTCTCCAATATCTTCTACAAATACTCTTACCTCAAGAGTTAGATAAAGAAGAAAAATACTTCTATGCAACTTGTCATATACCAAGTAGCTCTGAATTGACTTCCAAGAATTCTTTTAGGGAACATATAAGCTTCCTGCTCAAAAGATTCAACTAAAACGTAACTCATACACATATAAGTTGTCTTAGATATCTGCTGCTTTTCTTTCTCTCAATGCAATTCTTTGTCAAAACCTACTAAAACATGACCAAGTATAATGCAAAACAAGAAACTGCTTCTTCTTTAAACTATCTTCTTCACACAAGATGTTCTCGTAGACTTGCCTTTGGATGTAGAGGATAAAAGTAGGAAAAGTATATGGAAAATATAAGAGAAAGAGAAGTCTTACTTTCCCTTTGGAATTGTTGGACTTTCTTCTTCTGCATCTTTCTTCCACCCGATGATGTCAACATCTTCAAACTTCTCTTCCATACCTTTTGTTCTCTTCATCTTGAAGTAGCAAGCACTCTTAACTTATTCAAATGAACATAGAAGATAAAACATGCTCTTACCATCTCAGCATATGAGGAATCAAAACTCTGCTTCACATGTGACCGATGTGTCTGAATTCACAAACCTTTTCCTTGAGTTGGCTGAATGCTGAATTACCCCTCTAGGTAATTTAGATACCGAGATTTTGTACCTAGATAAAAAACTTCCAACCTTGTGTTGGCTGAAAACAAAACTGATCTAATCTCCAAATTTGTCTTCTTAGATGAGCTTTCTCGCCATGAAAGAGATTTCAATCAAAACTGTCAAGAACAACCTCTAGATACCTGATTTGGTGTAGCTGATGAAAGAGTTTAAAAGAACTTCTTGAATCCTCCAAATCTCTTCGTAACTGCTCTTCTAAGATATGACCTGCAAATGACAATCTGATAGTAGAGACTAATACCTTTGATTTGATGTTGATCTGGTTCCTTCATCTTCTCCAAACCATTGTTTTTCCTTGAATTTGAAGTAGCCTTCTCTTCGTCAAGTCTTGGTCTTCATGCAATTCTTCTGTAAAGTATTTTCATACTTCCAAAAGCATTTAGCTGATTACATATCATCAACTTCATACTTCACACTGATAAATAAACATGTGACTGAATTGTCTAATTCTCAAATCTCTACTCATCTAGATTAAGTGTGTATGTCATATGTCAAATGTTAGAAGATGCTCTGAAACCATATGTTGGTAGTCTGGGAGCTCTAATACAAATGTTGGAAATTAGGTAAGCCCATTAACTAATTCCACAAGTTTCCATAGGTCCAGGATCTACAACACAGATTCCAGCTTCTTCCAAAATTGACAAACATGAACATACAACACTTAATCAAACAATGACGAGACAAAGATAGAGACAGATTTGAAAACATGTTCAAAGTGTTACGTAAGCCACTGCTTACTCACACTATCATATATACAAATGTCAATTTACGATGTGGGAGTCAAAACCTCAACCACTCTATGTGAACAAAAATAGATGGAAGAGTCTATGTACATAATTTACAAGAATATTCAGATGCAGGGACAAAAATCTGAATATGTATGAGATGTATGAGATGTATGACCTAATAGGGTGTAGAAGAGTGAATATGAGTGACAGAAAGAAGAAAGATCAGTTTAAAACTGATATTTAGCAAACCCTAATCTTAATTTAGGCTGTGGAAGACCTAAATCAAATATATGTGTGTGATAGATCACATACTTACGGAATTAGCATAGAATGCTAACATGTTGCGGACACAAATCCTCATACTCATATGGAAACACCTTCTCTAACATCTCATCTGATGCATGTAGCATGCACGTACTGATTCTCCTTTATGTATGCCGAATAGGACTCCTCCAGATATGGATGCCACCACCTCCATAAGCTCCAAGTAGTACATGTGTGCATAAAGAGAATATGTACCTAAATAGTTAACATAAGATGCAATCTTATGTTAAGCTCCATCCAATGTCTTTGAAGTACTCCATAATCTCCAGATATGGATGCCACCACCTCCATAAGCTCCAAATAGTACATGTGTGCATAAAGAGAATATGTACCTGAATAGTTAACATAAGATGCAATCTTATGTTAAGCTCCATCCAATGTCTTTGAAGTACTCCATAATCTTCATGTAGAAGACAATCTTCAAATACATCATGTAGATGGATGATCCAAAACAGCTTATAGGTAAATCTTCTCCATAAGCAAGAGTATGAGCACACTCTTCTCCAAGAATAACTTCATGGCTGCTCTTCATGAGCTTCAATAGCTCCTCCATAGCTGCCCATATGCACACCATGGCTTCCCCAGCCCCCATGTGTGCATCAGCACATCAACCCTAAGAACAAGCAAGAGTTGGCGTTGGATCTTCTACAAAGTGACCATAAGCCTCTATTATATAGCCCTCATGACTTCTAGCAATCCAATAAAGCTTAATCGCTGAATAAAGCAACTTTTAATGAAAAAATCTGAGTTTCGTAAGTTTTTAAAACTTCCATTGCTTTCTTTAACTATACATTGCTTTATTTTAAAATCGTCGTTGAAGAGTCTTTTGACTAGCTTTTTCAGACCTTTAACCACCTGATGAATGAACTGATGACATTTTTATGAACTGCAAGCTGAGAGCTATCAAATCAGCAGAAAAGTAGGGTTAGGGTTTTCTCCCAAATCTGATCTCTGATGACTACATGTCATATAACGTTCGAAAACTCTCATTAAGCTCTTCAAGATAGGCTCATACAAATTTTACCCAATTTTTGTGCCAAAAATGACCAAGTACCAAAATTAGGGTTTCTGCCCTAATAGGATTTTGGACTGATGTGACGTTGATTTCCAACACGATTGTTGGTCTCTGAAGATTTCTTTTAGGTTCCGAAGTACAATCATTGATGTCTTAACCTTTTCCAATGAACAAAGTATTCCAATTTTCCTCTACATATTCTCAAATCCAAAACACGCTCCTTTGAGTTCTTCATGATCTTCAATCTTGATAGGTGGTAAAGAACTGCGTCTCTCCCGAAGCATGAAATGTGATATGGTTCCAACATGGATACATGGAAAATTGGATGCATTCTCATGGTAATTGGTAACTGCAGCTTGAAGGTGATTGAATTGATCTCGGATAAGATGTTAAAAGGACCAAATCTCTAATGCTCTAGCTTTGCATAATGCCTTGAAATTTGTAATTTATTTTCGAGTAACCAGTGACCACATTTCTAACACAGTAAGATGGATTCAAAATGCGATGCTTGTCTACATACTGCATATATTGTCCTTGAGCTTGTTGAATCTCTTCTTTCAGTTCTTGATGAATACCCATTGAGGTATTGAGCCTTCTCTCTAACAATTCGGCTCTTCACCTGATTGGAAATCCATCCTCGGGTGTTGTCCATAGTTTGGACAGAAGGGAGCATGCTTCATAGATGTAAGGATAATATTGTTATAAGCAAACTCTGGAAAGCAAACCAATCGTTTTGATGATAGTTGATGGTGCAATGAAAATATTGTTCTAGGACTTTCTCTATCTTTTTTGCCACTAGACTGTGGATGATTGGTTATAAACAATTTGACTTCGATACCAAGGAGTTTGCAAATGCTCTTCCAAAAAAGCTTGATATGAACTGTGGACCTCGATCACTGACGATATCATCGGACCATCCATGCAGCCTAAAGAGGTATCTACGAGAAACTCTAATAGTGGTTACATCTATGTATATCTTGGTGGTTGGAATGAAGTGTGATATCTTTGTGGATGTAGCCATTATAAAAAGAAATGGCACCATACTTATCTGACTTTGGGCCTGTGATAAATCCATAGACAATGAAGACCATGGTCATGCTGGAATAGATAAGGGTTCAAAGCGATCATGAGGTTCTAGCAAGTCACCTTAGATATATTGCAGATATCAATAGTCCTCATATAATCTTTCACTTCCTTCCACCTTTGGGGCCAACAAAAATAACTTGATATAAGCCTCTATCGTCTTATTCACTCTGAAATGTCTTGCTGCAAGGTTACCATGGTGTTGTTGAAGTACTTGGATTCTGGGTTTTCTATTAGAAGTGAGTAGGCCCTAATAATAATCATAAATGATTTCCAAGATCTTTCCAACACTCAGAACCTTAATGCATACACACTTCGACCAGATAATGAGAGATGAATAACAAGAGAATAGACGAAAGGCAATTATAAAAGTGCAAAAGTTAAATGCTAGCTACACACTAAACTAATGTTTAACGTAAACCTACAATGGAAATAATGGTACAAATCTGAATATAGGATTCTAGGCATAGTACGAACAAGAGAATTACTCTGTGAGATCTAATTCGCGAATTATTCCTTAAATTCATATAGTTTGTGAAAGTCTCAAAACCCAAAATAAAATCCTAAAATTTATCCATCTAGAGAGAATTTTATTTTTTACATTATATATATATATATATATATATATATATATATATATATATATATATATATATATATATATATATATATATATATATATATATATATATATATATATATATATAACACCCATGTATGAAATCAATTCATATTGCAATTTGCTTACCTTAACAAAATACTTGCATAATAATATCCTAATGTTCAATTGACAATAACTTGGACATACTTCACCATTAACGAATATAACACGTTAGAATCTTAGGAAGCATGACCACATGAATGATGATAGTAGATAGTATGATATATCATACATCCACTATTTGAGTCTTGAGACGATCAAGGCCATGGCCACATCAACATTAATGATTAATGATGCATGCCCTTTTTTATTGACATTATACAATAGTATGATTCATTATTTATTATTGAACTCTAGATAGTAGAGTCTAATTGGAATTCTTTTTTTATAGCTGAACCTTGTGTAGATGCCTTGCAAACCAAGAGCTGAATGGGACTTTGTGTTGGAGTGAGATGTCTGCGGAAGCACGCGAACAACACAAGGAAGAAGAAGAAGCTTGGAGATCAACACACAATACTGAATGTATTACCACTAGAATGTACAAAGATAAGTAGCCCGTTAGGGCAATAGGCCTATATACAAGCCTAGGAAAAAACCTCCTAAAGAGGGAAAAAAGTGCCCCGGCGGTCCTGGTGTGTTCACACACATCACTACCTAAATAGATCAACAAATCCTCCCTGGGAGTGATGCGGTGAACAAGGAGCTCGCACTCATGTATAAGTGCCAAGCTATGTGGAAATCACTCCACAAAAGGAAGTAAGCCCAAAGCTTTGCGGAAAGCTTCAAACTTCTCCCTAGGAAGTGCCTTCGTGAAAAGGTCTGCAATGTTCTCTTGTGTGGGCACATATGCCAAGCTGATCTCCCCATCAGAGAACCTCTCCCTCACATAATGATAATGCACCTCAATGTGCTTAGTGCGAGCATGGAACACAGGGTTCCTCGCAACTGCCAATGCGCTCTAACTGTCAGTGAAGATGGTGGTGAAAGAAGACTCACCAACACCCAAATCAGTCATAAGGCGTCTCAGCCACACACACTCAACAATCGCTGTGAAAGCTTCCCTATACTCAGCCTCACAACTGGAAGTGGCCACAGTAGGCTGCTTCTTGCTCAACCAAGATATACATGAGCTATCAAGCATGAAGCAAAAGCCACTAGTGGACACACGGGTGTCATAGCAACCAGCCCTATCAGAGTCAAGAAAAGCATGCAAATCTGGTGGTAGTGATCCCCCCTTAGGATAAAACAACCCAAGTAGCCGAGTACCACTCAAGTAGCGAACGATGCACTTAACCGCCTGCCAATGCCTGACTCCTAGGCATGCTCCTCTGTGAGAAAACAAACTGAATATCAAGCCGAGTAATGCATAAGTAAATCAAGCATCCAACAGCCTACTGATAGAGAACAGCATCAAATGCATCTCCAGCATCATGAAGACTCAGTCGTAAACCTGTCTCCATAGGAGTCGCAATAGGTTTACACTCTTCAAGGCCAAAACGTTGCGTTTGACACAAAGCCATTCCACCATCAACGTGCATAAATTGAATGCCCAAATAATGTGCAAATGCCCCAAATCAGACATCTCAAATGAGGCATGTAAATCAACCTTGAAATCAGCAATAAGCTTCTCATGAGGACCAGTGAGCAACATGTCATCAACATACACCACAATGATCAGAAGTACATCATTAGAACGCTTAACATATAAGGTGCTTTCAGTTGGACTCTTCTCAAAACCATGTGCAATCAGATAGGCATGTATCTTTTCATACCAAGCACGTGGTGCTTGCCTTAATCCATATAATGCCTTATTTAACCTGCACACTTGGTTTTCATGCCCTTTCTGCACAAAGCCACGGGGCTGAAAACATACACTTCTTCATGCAAGTCACCATTCAGAAATGTTGTTTTAATGTCCAACTGACGTACATTCCAACCATGATGAGCTGCAAGTGCATAGATGCTACGAACAGTAGTCATTCGACATAAAGAGCAAAGGTTTCATCAAAATCAATGTCTCTTTCCTACGCATAACCCTTTGCAACAAGCCTAGCCTTATACCTGTCAACTGTACCATCAGGTTTATGCTTCAGCTTGTATACCCACTTAGTGCTAATGGCCTTCTTGCCAGGAGGCAAGTCACATAAAGACCAAGTGCCATTCTTCATTATAGCATCATATTCAGATTGCATAGAAGCCATCCAATTTTCTGAATTTTGTGCTTCATCAAACGAAACAAGCTCAGTCTCATCACAGAGACTAGATGCAGCCATAGCATAGCAATCTGATGCAAAAGAGGCACTATGAGAGCCTGACGAGTACGATATAAGAGAGGTGCATCTAATTTGTTGTCATGCAAAGTCTTCACCAGCCATTTTGACATAGTTTTTGCCTCCTCAATATCACCTCTCTCATCAACAAGTGCATCATGTAAATCTGCATCAGAAATGGGATAATCTGCATCATCACATGAAACTTGCAAAGGCTGAGAAGTTTCCTCATTAGGACTAGCACTAGACTGTCCCCTGTAAATGCGGCAACAAAGTATTATACATGTCTTTGGAGCTAACAGATGTCTCCTTAGTACATGAAAGCAATGGCATCTTCCACAAAAACAACATCATGGCTAACCAGAATGCGTTTACTCTGCGGATGATACAGACGATAGCCTTTACTTTCAAAACTGTACCAAACAAAAATATATTTTACTACTTTATCATCCAATTTTCTGCGATGTTGTTCAGGCACTAATGCATATGCCAAACAACCAAAAAAACACAAATGAGCAACGGATGGCTTGTGATCATGCCAAGCCTCATATGGAGTGATAGACTGAAACGCTTTAGTGGGACACATGTAAAGTACATATGCTGCACACATGACAACCTCAAGCCAGAAACTATGTGGTAAAGCCTAACTCTTGACCATGCACCTCACCATCTCCATGAGTGACCTATTCTTTCGTTCAGCAACTCCATTTTGTTGAGGTGTATACGGCACTGTGTACACTAGTGTTTTATCCCACGTTCAACCAGAAATGCATTAAAATCAGAAGACCTATAGTCCCCCCCTCGATCAGAACGGAGGGTGCTCCTTTTACATGCTGACAAATTTTCAGCCAAAACCAAAAACTGTTTGAAGCACATGAACACTTCGGACTTTGCCTTCAACGGATATACCCATGCATGCCTAGAAAAATCATCGATGAAAGTCACGAAGTAAAGATAATTTCCAAAAGAATGTGTCTCCATAGGACCTCAGACATCACTATGTACAAGCTCAAATTTTTTAGTAGCCCGAACTAAACCATCTTTTGGAAAGGAGGAACGCTATATTTTGCCCAAAATACAGCCTTCATAAACATGTTTTCCAGGTGCCTCAAGTTTTGGCAAAGAGGACACCATTTCAGATTTCTGCAAGCGTAGCAAACTAGCAAAATTCAGATGACCAAAGAGTGCATGCCAAAGCTTTGCATCTGACAAAGCCTGAGAATCATGTACTGCAGATGCCGAATCATTTACAGATCTTTCATAGTCTATGCGCTTATACAGCCAACGACATAAAATGCCAGAAGCAATAATCACGTCTCCATTTGACCGATCATGAACTGTACATCTGTCGTCAACAAATTTCACAACCAAGCCAATCTTGGCTAATGCAGAAACTGATAAAAAGATTTTTCTTGATCCCTGACACAAACAAACCATCTGACAAAGTGAAAGAACTACCATCAACAGTAGTCAAAATGATCTTATCAACTCCCATACTCGATAAGAGGAGTTCTTAGCGCATGTAACAGTATTCCCTGTAGGGGCAGGCTCGAGTGAAGAGAAGAAATTGCACTGCGAGGTAATATGTTTGGTCGCCCCAGTGTCAAAGTACCAAACATCTGAGTCTACTGCAAACATGCAATGCTCGTGAGAAGATGGGTCAAAACTGCAAAGAGTAGTAAACGCCCATTCTTCTTCCTTCACAAGATTAGAAGACTCTGTTTTTGGTGTAGAGACCTCTGCGACAACCATTCAAGCCTCTTTCTTCTTTGCCTCTTTAGAGTCCAGTTTTGGAGAGTTCTTTATGATATGATCATTTCCTTTATAGTACTTGCAAAACAATTTCTTTTTTTCTTATTTCTTTTCATCTTTGTCTTCCCTCTTCGATTGTGCAAAATTAGCAGATTTCTGCTTACTACTAGAAGAGCCCCATTTTCCGACTAGCAAGGAAAGCTTGATCTTCAACACGCATAATGGACTTGTTCTGCCTGGACTGATCTTTCTGCAACAGAAAGAGACTAGCTCCTCAAATGACAAGGCATTTGGATTGCCTTTCATCATCAACTGAAGAGTAGAAGCAAAACTCTGATATGAATCAAGAAGACCATTCAGAACAGTCTTTCGAAGTGAGCTATCTGGTATAACCTCATCAGCAAAAATCAATTGTTCCTTCAAGACTTTGATCTTCGTTAGAAAATTATCCATAGAATCACCTTCATTCATGTGCTCACTCTCCAACTGTTTTTAGAGGTAAGCAACACGAGCCTCATTCCTAGCTTGGTACAATGTGGTAAGTGTATCCCAAGCATCCTAAGCTGTTCTGCAAGAGCGAATGTGAGGAATAATGGAACGTTTGACAGACAAAGCTATCAATGCATGTGCCTCGGCATCTCTACCATCCCAACGAATTTACTCTGCAGTAGGTGCAACAGAAACCGAACCACGAAAAGCAATATGCATAATATCATCATCTTCGACACCTTTTGCATAAGCTTCAGTACCTGCAGTTGTAACAGTTGTAGGTGTGATAGGACGTTTTTCAACACCATGCACAATGTTCCACAGTCCTTTTGCAACCAATACATGTCGCATCATATAAGCCCACAACAGGTAGTTGGTACCATCCAATTTATCCTCAACAGCCAACATACGAAATACATCACTGCTTTCAGCCATGGCCGATGACTAAAATACCTTGATGCACTAAATTGACTGTAACTCAAAAAGTTGAACAAAACTACGGAGACAAATTCCTGCTAAACCTGTAGCAAATTTTGAGATGCTTATAATGGCGGACCGAAACTAATATATACCTTTGGCACAAAAAGACAAAATAGCCTACACAAGCCTGCAATAGTGCGTTCGGAGATCGAAACGAGCTCAGATCACGATTTCGGCACCGTAATGCGAAGCTCTTTTGATCTCGGAAACACGGTGAGTATGCTCACCAAAATTCGTGCGATTCTGAGATTGCAACCGGAGAGGTGTCGACGACGCCCTAGATGAAGCGGCGACATGCTCTGATACCAATTGTTAGAGTTAGACGTCTTCGCAAGCACGCGAACAGCACAAGGAAGAAGAAGCTTGGAGCTAAACACACAATACTGAATGTATTACCACTAGAATGTACAAAGATAAGTAGCCCGTTAGGGCAATAGCCATATATACAAGCCAGGGAAAAAAACCTCCTAAAGAGGGAAAATTCAAAAAAGTGCCCCGGCGGTCCTAGTGTGTTCAAACATATGACTACCTAAATATATCAACACTTTGTGACAAAGTTGAAGACTTTACCCAAAGGCAATTTGAGTGCTAGGTGCAAGTATTGTTCCCATACTTGGGATGTGGGAGCAAATAGAGTTAGAGCACATTTGCTTGGCCTCAAGGGATAGGGAGTAGGTAGTTGTGAAAGTGCACCTGAAAATGTGAAGGATATATGCAGGAAATTGCATGGCAAAACACTTTTGTCTTGACTCGACTCCTTTATTTAAAACGCATTAATTGAGGACCCTCATGGCTAAGAAACAGCCATCCAGCTGAAATAAAACCCCAGGCTCATGCTTCTTTCCACACACTGATTTGGGGTGGCTGCTCCCACACAGCCCCCCATTCCGCAATCACTGCTCTTTGTCATTCATAATCAACATGGGCTGCCTCCCCTGCCTCCTGCAGTAGGAGGGAAGGCTCCTGCCATGATGTGCATGAATGAACATGAAGGGTGCCAGTCATCCAGTCCCCTACATCCATGGGAATCATCAATCCTTCCACTATTACATCCTCTTCAACTTTATTGATGTATCAAACAACACATGCCACTGTTACACAAACTTTTATTTTCAGAATACTTTTTTTTCCCTATGATGAATGAGTATGCAGCCACTTGGTTGCACCATAGTTGTCCCATTAGCCATTCAGACCTTTTGTAGACATTAATATATCTTTCTTTCTTTTTATCACACAACAAACACACATTTAAGAACATGGTATGATATCCTGTCAGTACTTCAAACTTTACACATGAAGGTGAAATCTACCCCGGGGGGGGGGGGGGGGGGGGGGAACCCCAAAATAAGGGGAAAATTAAGCAACAAAGGCATAACTAATAGCTATACACATAACACACCTACCAACTAGTTGCAAAAGGGAATAAAACCCCACTATGTGAAATCTAAATGTCCGCTAATCAATTGTAGCAGACACCTAAATGAATCCAGGCGAGTCCCAAATTCAGAAAAGAAAAGGGATGCAGCAGTGAGTTTATGCAGTCAACCACAAGTCCGCATAACATTCAAATAGCATGACATTCAAAAAGCTAACATTGTCAGTTCCCAAATGTGGGTATAGAATCTATCAGATCTTGTTATGGAATACTATCAGTGCCCAAAAGCAGATGTAGAAGCGTGTGGATGTTATCGAAGTTTTCATGATATGAAATCCATTTGTAAATATCTAGTTTATATTATTGAAGTGGTGACAGCCACGAAAACATAAGCAATGCCAAATAAAAAAGTAATCCAATGTCTGACCTTTATCATATCCGAGACCCCAGGAATAGCACCTAGACTTCCACCAATAACCTTTAGTGTATACCTAATTTCTGGTTTTGGCTGTCATCAATAACAAAAGAAAAAGAAGAAAAAAGGAAATCAGTATACAGTCCGGCAAAACAACTTAAATGTAATGTGCAGATATTTGTTATGATTATCAATGAATGAATGTTACAAGGAAAAAAATGAACCACAATCAGTATCCAGCTTCACTGTATCAACTCCAGAGTAACACATTCACACAATGATCATTAATGCAACTACACTCTGATAAATGAAACAATATGTTGAATTAAACAGAGAAATGGAGACAACCTCAGATTTCATACTAAGATTAGTTTTTAAAAAAATAAAACAAAATAGAAAATTAACCATGGGGAAGAAGGGGAATACAGAGACTTGTCTGTAACACATTCTTCATGATCCATGCCAAGGGTTGAGATATTCAAAAACCAATACTTTAGAGAAAAGACTCCCAAGCCTATAGGAAGTTCACCTTGGCCAAGAGAGCAACGACGACTCCAGAAATACATGGTATATCTTCTCCAAATTTGAAAATGACACGAATGGTTGAAAAAAACCTCAGGTTTTTCAGCTGAATGAGAAAATGAACAGAATGATCAGATATGAGAATACAAACCCAGAAGCAAATCCAGAACATATAACCATCTCTGCAATTTGCCTGTCTTAATCAACTTACCAAAGTAGTAAATGGTAACCATTACAGTACATACAATCAAACATTGTTTATCATCGGTAATGCATTCAAGCACACAACATAATCAACATAGAAAAAAATCCAATTGGTTGTTACAAATATCATGAAAAATAAAACGAGCCACTTATCTATGATAGCGTTGACAAAAGAAGACAAAACTAGCAAGTACCAAGGGCAATCTTTAAAATAGACAATGAAAACCAGCCCAATTTTCTGAAATAATTACAGAAAAAAAAAATCAATTGGTTGTTACAAGGTGGAAATATATTTTGTAACCTAATGGGAGACATCTTTGAACCTACATGCTACAATCCAAGCAATCGAATTCATTCATGTGGATTCACCAACACAAACTTAATTGAAAGAGATTTGCAGTCCACTACACTGCAAAAATTTCGTTTGTGAGACTCGCAAGATCAGATAGAACTGTAAGTAACCAAAACAACAAAATTCCTCGTAAAAAATAAAGTTTCAGTCAGATTCTCTCCCAAAATAAGATGTTTTGACTACGATTTCATGTCAATTATGATGATAATATCATATTCATGGTATCACATCAGAAAGTTCCTGCATTAGAGGAAAAATCCAACATGGTCATGAAACATATATTAAACTAAAACTGTGGAATTCCTCCCCATTACTAACAGTTGACTCCTTAAAAATTCAGCTATATACATGCAACAGATCAAAATCAAAGCCTGTTTCTACAAAAAATCGAAAAATCCCACAGAAATCCGAAGGGAAGAAAATACCAGTGTAGAATCAATCACTTTACATTTCCACTTAAAAGTAGACTGAAGCTCAGAAAAACATTTCCACACTTCAAATATTTTTATGCATTTCTAGCTCTCGAAAAAAATTCTCTTTAATCCAAAAATAAAAAAGACAATCTTTCTAGAAGGATTTCACACAATCAGGAGTTCGTTACTTTGTTAACCTCATTAAGGCTTGTACAGTCCTTGTTTACATGTTAAAAGCAGGCATGCAATGCCAGGGATTAAACAAAAATGAACCTGTATTGGTAAAGTTGCTCCTACAACAGACTGTACTGCAAGTATAATACTAGGATCACCACCCCATTTGAAATCCAGATCCATTATGAGTTGTCCTTCTTCAAGTGTTTGTAGTTTCACACCTGCACACATGTACATTCATTGAGTCCTGCCTGTAGGCATATACAGGTTTATATGCAAGTACATTTCAACTGCAAAAATCACAATTTTCCATGACCACACTCATCAGTAGGAGTCTATCATTCCCAACCTTCGATTTGTGGTGCAACATTTCCCAAGAAAAGCTTTGAAAATCTCAACTTAAATCCAGGAGGAGCATACATTGCTAGCATAGGTTCAACAACTGTCTTGATAAGCTCTGAAGCAGCCTATAAAACATGAACTGCATGATCAACCTTACAGAAAATTTAAAACCTACAATTCCCAAAGACATTTAACCAAAGAGAAAGATCAAGCACTGACCAACGCAACAGAGGGCCATATTTTTTCAAGTAGTTTGTTCAGCCATTTCACCTGCAAATTAGTCCACTTGCTTTTGAGAAGTCTGCTAAACTCATTGACGAGGGATTTTTCTTAACATGAACATAAAACAGCGATTCTTTAAGTTGCTACCTTAGGTATTTGATAACACAACTATAGCATATGACCCGTTACTGGGGACAATTAAAATATTGATTTCAGATAAAAGAAAAGAAAAGACCAGTAATAAAGGAAAATCCAAACGAAAACGTCAACTCAATAGCATTCAAGAGGCATCAACACAAGTTCATTTTTGAGCTTAACTAGTGTTTACCTTTTCAGATAAAAGCTCATCAAAATTCCCTATTCAGTCAGATTCAGACATAATAATCTGTGTGGCAAAAGTGATAATAAACATTACCACTTAGCTATATTCAACTTTCAGATTGTGGTAATTTCACAACCACCTCCTGAGAATACATCCTAGGTGTTCCTCGCTTAAACTGCATGTGTGTGTGTGTGTGTGTGTGTGTGTGTGTGTGTGTGTGTGTGTGTGTGTGTGTGTGTGTGTGTGTGTACATACATACAAGAATGTGTGCATGCAGATATTCGTGCATTCATATATGTATATGTATAAGCATATTCATATCTAAATGTGCATACATGTGTGCGCATGCATGTGTATGTGTGTGTATATCACTTGTACATCCCTTCACCTAGGTTTGAAGTCTTCAATCCTGTGTATATGTCACTCGTAAATCCCTACGCCTAGCTTTTATAATTGAAAATCATTTTTTTACTCGTTCTAGGTTCCGCGCTGAGGTTACCTTGCACTATTGACACCTGTTCATATTCGAATTTTCTTCCATCTGTTAATTACAGTCACTTGCTGGTTTATCTACTAATTATAATTGCCCTATCAACTATGCATTTTCTGTAATTTTTCCTATGTTTTGTTTGCATTTGGTGCTAGGCTTCATTATGACTGAGTTTGTCCATCACTTCCAGAAGTGATAGAAACTCAGTTCACAGAGCTTCTTGTGAGTTCATGCTCGTGGTGTGCGCGCATTGTGGGGTGCGCGTGTGAGCATGTATTCATTCTTAGCTCTATACCCACTATTGGGCACTGATGACGTTAGTGGGGATGTCATAGTATTGAGTCAATAATATCCATAGTGGAGTTGATATGCTATATAGTCTTGTGGTTGACTACCATGAGCTTATAGTGCCACTTTCCTTTGAGGTGAATTTGGGGTTTACCTGGATTCATTCTAGTGTATATATATATATCTACTAAATATAATTGCCTGCTGTTTGACATTATCTTAGATTGTTATTCTGGAATACTGCCTGCTGTGTGACATCTTTTTTCTCTGCACTTAGTCTCCTTGCAGTTCTCTTTCATTTCTTCTGCTGCCCTCATTTAAGTAATGGATTCTCTCTCGTCTGCTATGATTAATTATTTCATACATCTTGTCTGCTCCACTTTATCATCACCTAACAATTGCTTCTTCTTTCCTTTTCTACTTACTCTTTCAGGGGTTTGAGTATCTAATAACCTTTTCTATCTTACTATTCTCCATTTCAGTACTCCTCTAGTTGATACTTGACATTAGTCTTCTTTATCTCTCTTTAACTGTACTTCTTGGACAAGGGGTCTTCGTCGGCCTTTACTCTTCCATCTTTAACTCTTGCTCTGCAACTGTCTACAACAAAAATACACAATGCATTCACACATGTAATGCATCCATACATGTGTGTAGCTACGAGAGTACATGATAAATATGCCCAGATCAAATCTCTCTCTCTCTCTCTCTCTCTCTCTCTCTCTCTCTCTCTCTCTCTCTCTCTCTCTCTCTCTCTCTCTCTCTCTCTCTCTCTCTCTCTCTCTCTCTCTCTCTCTCTCTCTCTCTCTCTCTCTCTCTCTCTCTCTCTCTCTCTCTCTCTCTCTCTCTCTCTCTCTCTCTCTCTCCCCCCCCCCCCCTCCCTTGCCCCTCCCCCAAAATTAGATATTCTCACACCGCCAAAGCCTTGCAGTGGCCTTCTCTGCATTTATTTACACTTTAACCATTTACTGACAAGTCTAGAAAAACTTTACTTCCATGCTTTATCAAAATGAGGGATCACATTGTAGCTTAAGGTAATCATGCAAAAAGCGGTAGAGGAAACACTCAATTTAGGATGCCCAAAACGGTGCCGTCTTAGAATATAGTCACCTAACATAGAGAAGGAACAGTTTCCCCTTAGCCAAAGTGGAATAGTAACCTTGCGCATGGGTGGAGTAGTGACCATAGTCAGAGATGAGTGTGCTTCATGATCCGAATCCTAACTTGGAGTGAGGGGAGGGATTTAGGATGGGGAGAGGGTATTGAGAGGGAGGGAGGATGAATTAGGAT